>OMNW01007327.1:2531-13379 GCA_900303245.1 Selene dorsalis | reverse complement strand
TAAACAAGATTAAATGATGTTCTCTGGGCCTGCCTGTCATTTTCTGTTTCTCTCTTTTCAGTGATACTGTATTTGTCTGTGTTGTGTGTGTGTGTGTGTGTAGATGAGGGGTCTCTGCACCCATGGCCTTCTCCAGGTGACCTCCAGTGACCTCAGTCATTCTTGACTGCAGCTTCATCCTTCATCCACCAGCAGACAAGGTGAGACACTGAAACAAACACTGTATGAACCACTGATCCTCCACAGCTTAATGCAGAAATTCACATATTTACACCTGATGTCAGTCTTTATCAGTATGTAAAAAAATAGCACTGTCCTCACTCTTCTGTCAGCTATAATATAAACTCAGACTGAGCTCTGGTTTGTTGTGTTTACTGTAACAGGAGGACGGTTGCCTTTTGACCGGCCTTAATATAGGAACGACTGTCCCGCAACATTGAACTGACACTGCAGCGTTTGACTTGGATCCATATCTCAAAATACCAGACATTCAACATCTGTTGTGTGTTTCAGCCTGGTCATAAGAAGAAATATATTTTACACAACATTTATCTGAAGAAGACACAGTATCAGTTTCACTGCTCTACCGTAATACGATTACATCACAACATTTTATTTGTCCCCCAGGGGACAAATAAGCACATTGAGTCACAAGCATCAGAGTAGAGAACAGTATTTATGAGGATTTCATGATCAAACATCTTTAAACAACATTAGCAAACATTCAGTCGTGATGAAAACAACTTGTATTATAACAACTCAAGTTCATAACTGACCAGATAATCTTTAAATAAACTTTATCTTCTTAGAGGATATTTTCACAGTATTGTTGTCGAGTGGCTGATTAGAGCAGCATTTGTGCATCAACAGAAAATTATTCTGCCACAGTTCAGTTTTCATAATTAATCAATATTTCAAGCAAAGAATCAGTGTGTTTTTTTTTTTTTTGGTGGATATTGCTTTTATTTCTATATTTGTTTACATCTGCGTGTCAGACGCTGTTGAACGTTCCCTCTCCTTTCTGCTTTGGTACCAAATTACAGGAGTGCTGCTCTGAAAACGTCTGTTCCCCTGCTGTCTGTAATTAGTCAGTGGTCAAAGCAGATGGCAGCGAACTGAGAACGCAGATTAAATCCTCATCCACATTACGGAGGGAGACATCAGAGCGCCTGTCGGTGGTCCTGACTGAGTCTCAGGTATTTGATGCTGGGATGAGAGGAGAGTGGGGCCGCTTCATTCACACCCCTTCACTCTTCACGCCAGTGAATGGAAGCTAAATTTAGTTTCTCTATTTTTAGAGCGTCGCCCTCGATACAGCACGTGCTTCGATGGAAGCTCTGGTTTTGTGCTCATTCAGGCCACAGATGCACGTACACACACATAACTGACATGTACAGGAATACACACACACACACACACACACACACAGGCTCATCATGGCTGCTGCAGTTCATGCACCAGTTAGCCTGTCTTTGCTGTCATGTGTTATATATTTCTATCTATCACTGATTTTCAAAATGCCCAGTAAATTCTAAAGATGAATGTCTACAATACACTTGGACTTCTCAAGCACCAGAAGATACAGATGCAGATTCAAATTCTCTCATAAATAATATTTTAAATGAACGTCAACTGATCTGTTTTGAAGACATTTTCTGTCAAACGTTTGGTGCAAGCAGCGTCTTCCTCAAAGCCGCTGCAACCCCCCTGAAGTTAAATATGTGATTCATCTGCAACAACACGTGCAAATAAAACCAATGTAAAAACACTCACAAGTACAGTAGCACTAGCAGCTTTAGGTTGCATCACCCATCATTAGTTTGTACAGAGAATAGTGGAGGTGTAGCAACTAATGACTATTTGCATCATGGACTAATTCATTTTTTTTAATAACTTGGTTAATTCTTTATTCTGTAAAATGTCAGAACCACACAACACGTACAAATCAGAGAAAAGCAGCGAATGCTTTGATTCTGAGAGGCTTGACCCAGTGAACGTTCCACACTTTACTGATAAAAGGCTCAAACAATTAACTAAACATCTGCTGTTCCTTCAGTTGCTGCAGTCATTTCATCAAAAATGATCCTGATATCATCCTTACATACCGCGTCCTAATCATTATCCCTCCATCCTTCATAAATATTATGCCTGATTGGGTTGATGTCAAGCTCAGCCACCATCTGCATCCATCAAACTCATGCTGTCTCTTTGTTTTTTTTTATTATTTTGGCTCAACCATTCATCCGTTTACCAATCCATCTGTCTGCCTCTTTGCATCCACATTTTCTCCCCTCCCTCCTCCTCCAGCATCTCCCTCTCATCCTCTCGCTGGAGCTGCTGAATTATTTAACATCAGACCGTGGGCTCAGCTGCTGAGCCGGGATGGTGATGGAGGAAGAGAGCTAGGGAGGAGAGGAAAAGATGGAGAGAGAGGGGGAAGTATGGAGGTGTCCGACACCGCAGGAAGTCGTGAGTCAGCAGGGAGAGAGGGAACCGGTGGGAGGGAAGACGGAGACAGTTTATAGATAGCTTTAGGTGATACGAGTGGAGAGACCGGCGTCCAATGCCTCCCGGTGCGTCTGTGTGTGCATGCGCGGATCGATCGAGCAGAGAAGGTCATGGAGCCGAGAGGAGATTAGCAAAGCTAGACTCGGAGCCGGGGGAGCGCGGCGTTTGAGCTAACACCTCCTCTGAATAGCAGCTAGACAGAAAAAGGAGAGGCAACAAAAAAAGAGGAGAGAGACAAGAGGAAGGACAAGAGGAGCTGTAACAGTATGGGGGAGAGCTACATGTACCAGCGTCTCCCCTACACCAGAGGAGAGGAGGAGGGGGAGGATGAGGAGGAAGAGGAGAGAGACAGCAGGATCAGGGGAACAGTCGGGGGACAAATGGTAAAGTGTGAAGTTGTGGGTGGTCCTGCACTGGTTTCTGTGCTGTACATGCATGTGTGTGTGTGTGTAGATGCTGTGTGCATGTGTGTGGGTGTGTGTGTGTGTTAGTGCAGTTTGGAGGCTGGGGGTTCAGTTTGGCTGGCC
This sequence comes from Selene dorsalis, assembly GCA_900303245.1. Taxonomy (NCBI): domain Eukaryota; kingdom Metazoa; phylum Chordata; class Actinopteri; order Carangiformes; family Carangidae; genus Selene; species Selene dorsalis. Next base: position 10,344 of record OMNW01007327.1, on the reverse strand, counting down.
GGATGGACATTTTTGGGGGGTTGGGCGTGTGTCAGTGAGTGTGTTGATGCAGTTTATTGTTGGGTGGCAACTGCGCATAAAATCTGATTTGATCTCAATTAAAATTTCCACTGCAGTCCGGTGGTACCTGATCTTTTTAACTTAGAGACGACAAACCAGTGTCTGTGTGTCAGTTTAGACTGAGGACTGTTATGAGGTTATGTTTTTGCCTGTGTCTGTTTGACTGGTTGTTGTTGCTTTTAATATTAGTCAGCAGGTGTGGCACAAATATTAAAACTGTTTAACACCAAATTTCGTGCAGAGGTCAGGAAAGAAACCATTAAATTTGGATGTACACCTTTTTAAAGAGGCACATCAAGAGATCTTTCATCATTTTCCCTAACATTGCAGAATCAGGCGTTTTCTTCTTCTTCTTCTTCTTCTTCTTATTATTATTATTATTATATTTATGAAGTTGTCAGGGAATAATGTATGGAGGATATTGGTGTACTGCCACATTAACACTGTTGAGGTCTATGAGTTTGCATAATTGCAAATCCAGAAAAAAATAATGTTTTTTTTGAATAATTTAAGGCCTAAGGTTATCTGCTAATGAACTGAATAATGCATCATCCTCAATAAACACCTTGGTTGGGCTTTAATCACACAGAGAGATGAAGAAACACATCTATATATTCTTATGTACAACTAGCACAACATTGATGATATGACACTAATTAAATGAGCAGCCTGACATGAGGTTATTTGTTGTCTCTCTGAGAATAAAAAAGAAAAAAGAAAAGAAAAGAGAGGTTTGATAAAACTCTCATGTCTGTACAGGAAAGTGAGGGCCTGTGGCTAATATGGCAGCAGACTGGAAACAAGAGGAAAAGCTCACGGCTAACGACATATGCTAACTAGAAAATCTAAAGCTCATTAAATGACATGTTACAAATCTTTGTTGCTTAATTTAAACAAAATTCCCCAATGTTCAGCTGTGGCACTTCTACAGCTAACCCATTGTTAGCTGTAGAAGTGCCAGGGGCCGAACTGAAGAAATCAAATCGTCGTAGTTACGTGCTATGTGCTGATTGTTACCGTCATAATTCACCAGTAGGTTTACAGGAAATTGTCTTGTGAACTTGAAATAGTTCAGTGCTGGTGCTTTGTGTGTCAGTCAAGGTTTCTTTAATCACCACACAAGCCTTTTTATTTCCACAGTCCAATATATTGTGTCCGTGAACATCCCACTGAGTGACTGAACTACACACTGTGTTCTATTTTCAGTTTTTCCAGCTTGTCAAATGTTAAGATTTGTTGTTTTTAGATCAGTAGCTGCACAGTTTTTTGCACAGCGAACAACCATTTGCAGTCAGGTTGGACATTTTGTATCAGTGTTTTTTTGTTATTTGACATTTGTCAACAAAATATGATCAACAGTTATATTATCACTCTGTAATTGGTAGATTGACCAGTAATGACAGTGATCATCAGTTGCAGGCCTACGTGAAATGATTCTCTGAAATGATGAGGCTCGCCTCCATTTCCTCCACACATTACAGTGAGTCCATTAGCAGTGTCCATTAACATCCCACTAAAAGTTAGGATTGTGCCAGTTGAACAATCAGGGCTCAGGAACCAGCTGCTGAATGCATCCTACCATCGAAGAGAATACAGATGAAGTGTGTGTGTGTACAGATGCAGTGTGAGGAGGGGACAGAGTGGCTGCTGGAGATGCTGACTGACATACAGCTGCAGCAGTACTTCCTGCGGATCCGCGATGAGCTCAACGTCACACGACTCTCCCACTTTGACTATGTCAAGAACGAAGACCTGGAGAAGATCGGCATGGGGCGCCCGGGTAGGCCTCCTCATTTCATATCTGTTAAGTGTCTTCAAGTCAAGCGTGTATTCACAAATCTTTCTGTTGAAGAAAATTCAACTCTATTGATTCCTTTTGTAAACCCCCAGCATGAATAAGCTAAGATGTAAATGTAAATATGAAGTGTCTGTGGTTGTGTTGGTTCAGGTCAGAGAAGGCTGTGGGAGGCAGTCAAGAGGAGAAGGGCTCTTTATAAACGCAAGTCCTGGATGAGCAAGGTGCAGTATCCGCCTGTCCTCACATATCACACACGTCTAGCTCAACATAGACACAGACAGTTTTATCAACCAAAGCTTGTCCTGCATTCTGAGAGGGAAACATTTTCTAAATGGGTTCCAAAAACATATCAGACAATATTTTCTTCCAGACACACACATTATTACATAACGTGTGTTCTCTGACTCTCTGACCCCGATATCTGTCCACTGCTGAACTGAATACTCATCTATCATCAAAGAAGTGTTATTCATTTTCAAAGATGTTCTATTTAAGAACTAATTTAAGAGAGAGATCAAGAGATATAAAGATATTACTATATATGAAATCAGAATATCAAAACATCTCAGCAAAAATCTTTACATCATAAAAAGGTGCAAATGACACAATAAAAGCAATCAAGTAAATAAAGTGCAACATAAAAAAAAGAAAGCTTGTGTGAATAATCATGTTTTCAGATGTTTCGTGAGCAGAAGCCGAGTCTGTGTGTCTGAGCTGAGAATCAGTATTTTTAAATGGATATGAGATTTGATTGGGAACCTCAGGAGGCAGCACAGAACTGGTATGACATCTCATCTCTTGTTACCTCTGGCCAAAAGTGTTTGAGATGGTTAAACAAATTCAGATTCAGACAGGTAAAAAAGAGTGTTACAATAATTAACATTCAATATGCATCTGCAACTATTCAGGTGGGGTTCTGGTACTTTATTAAGACACAAACACCCAGCAGCCAAGCCAGATACTCACCTGTCTCGAGTCAGAGTACAGTGTAACCGTCTCCTCCTGGGCCCCTGCAGGTGTTCCCAGTGAAACGATCTGACGCCGACCCGCAGCAGCCCCTCCCCCAGGGGGCCTCCTCCAGCCAGGCCCCGGCCAGTGGCGAAGCAGGAGCCTCCCTCACCTGCCTGATCAGAGAGACGGAGCTGCAGCTGCTCGAGCGCCTGGGAGACGGCACATTCGGAGTGGTGCGGAGAGGAGAGTGGACCGGGCCCAACAGCAGAGTGGTGAGATGAGCACACGCAGCACAGAGTGTTATGAAGAACATTACCTCGTGTTTTTAAATGTACAGTATTTGAGGGTTAGTTCAGAGGCTGTGAGCATCATTTGGAATTCCAGCAGTGGATAGTGTTGGTTCGTTCATTGATTGATTGATCAATTTGATGTCATCTCTCCCTACATGTCCTCCCAGTTGTCTGTGGCAGTGAAGTGTCTGAAGGCCGGCGTGTTAGACTCGGATGGTCTGGACGATTTCATCAGAGAGGTGAACGCCATGCACTCGCTGAGTCACCAGAACCTCATCCGTCTCTATGGCATCGTCCTCACACAGCCCATGAAGATGGTACAGCACACACACTAATTCTCAAACACACAATACTTTGTCGTTACGCAAATATACTGAGCTTTGTGTGTATCTTGTGTGTAGGTGACGGAGCTGGCCCCTCTGGGCTCTCTGCTGGATCGTCTGAGGAAGCGTCAGGGTCACATCCTCATCTCCTCCCTCTGTAACTATGCCGTACAGGTCCGTTACTGGAAAAACAGGAGAAAGCTGAAGTGAAAACCCACAAGTTCCTCTTTTCTTTAATTTCATCACGTCTCTGGGTCAGTGCTCAGATGTTTGTGTAACAGTTTGGACCAGAACTTGGAGGTTTTCATCCAAAGATTTTCAGATTTTGAGTTTGGTTTTATTTTCATTACAAAGACATGATTCTTCCTAAATTAAAACAACGTGCTGCAACAACTGGTTGACTAGTCCAATTGCATTTGTGCGAGAATTGCCAAAAAGGCTGTTTTCAACCATTAAAATGAAGATTTCCTTTTTTTTTTCCTTCGCAATAAAACTTAAGCTTGAGAAATTGGAATGGTTATTTTTCACTGTTTACTGATATTTAAAAGATTAAACAATTCATCAATTAATTGAAAAGAAAATAATTCTTTACATTCTGTGCATTTGAGTTTTCCAGACATTTAACATAAAAGTTACCATATTTATATTTTTTATATATTATTTTATTCAAAATAGGTAAAAATGTTGAACTTATTCTTTTAATGTATAACATCAACCTGCCTGACACATTTACACCACACTGATGTTAGCTACCTAATGTTATTATTATTTGTTGAATAAACAAATAAGTAAAAGTAGGCATGAAAATGTTGAAACTAAACCCAAATATTTATTTAATTTGAATTGACATGAACACTTTTTCTCGATAAGGAAATGTTATTGAAAAAAATGTTGTATTGAAAAATATGTCAGTGTATCTGACATTTCCTGTTTTATTTATCTTGGTACTTGTTCATATGCGTGTGTGTGTAGGTGGCGTGTGGCATGGCCTACCTGGAGCAGAAGCGTTTCCTACACAGAGACCTGGCCGCTCGTAACGTTCTGCTGTCCACCAATGAAACAGTGAAGATCGGAGACTTCGGCCTGATGAGGGCGCTGCCGACGCACACGGACCAGTACATCATGGAGGAGGGTCACAAAATCCCCTTCCCATGGTGAGGAGGGGAGCCCGCTCCCACAGAATGACGGCTGCTGTCGACGGAGCTCTCCACTGTCTTTATATTGTCTTTATTACCTGGGACGTTCACGTTGTCCTTCTTGGGTTTCTCTCCAGGTGTGCGCCAGAGTCTCTCAAGTCACGCACTTTCTCTCATGCGTCTGATACCTGGATGTTTGGGGTCACGCTGTGGGAGATGTTCACCCACGGACAGGAGCCGTGGCTGGGCCTTAATGGGAGCCAGGTGAAGGCATATGCACACGAAAATGACACTGTTTTAGCTGTTTAGCTGTTAGTTGTTTAAGTATTATTATACCATGTTATTATTATTGATGCTGGTGTGTGCAGATCCTGCATAAGGTGGACGTGGAGGCCGAGAGGCTGTGCAAACCAGAGGACTGTCCTCAGGATGTCTACAATGTCATGCTGCAGTGCTGGAGCCCCAAACCCGAGGACAGGCCAACCTTCATCGCCCTCAGAGACTTCCTGCTCGAGGTAGCTTCACTCAAAACTAAACCAGAGAAACGTGTTGGTATCGTAAATGTCTCAGCTGCTTCGTCCGTGAGAACAATACCAGTTTGTATTTTGGGTTGGGGTAACATGAGCTGGACCAAGGCCAACCATAGATTTCTTTTGTCTGTGTAAGTGACTCGACAGTAGAGAAACGTCAAGAGAGGAAGTCCCTGGCCGGACTGGAAACAGGGTCGCTCCAAGTCCAGGACTTAAACACCTTGGTTTCCAAATGTGGACACACTAATTTTAATTAACTCAGCCATTCAAAGTAATTGTGCTTCAGCAGCTCAGAGAGTAAACAAAGTCATACACAGGGCAAATAAAGGACAATGAAGGCAAATTAAATAGAAACATACAAATCCTCATTATACAAAATGACAGCAAGTGTTTTCCTCTTTTTGTCTGTGTGATAATTTCTGCTGATAATTCATGCCGCTAGTGTGTGTGTGTGTGTGTGTGTGTGTGCGTGTACCCCGGTGCTCTGCAGACAATGCCCACTGAGATGAGAGCCCTGCAGGACTTTGAGGAGGAGGAAAAGCTCCAGATTCAAATGAACGACGTGATCACCATCATAGAGGGGAGGTCAGTGTGTGAGCAGAGCACATGCAGGAACATCACAGAGTCTTCTCAGCCTCAGTCTCATTTACATACATTTCCACGAAACGATGGGTTCGTTAGTGCAAAGCTACGGTCATTCCTACACAACAACAACTGCATCTCTTGTTGCCTCTGGATTCTTTGCATTGTGGGAAATTACTGTAATTACTGTCCATTTACTGCTCATTAGAGAAATATTGCGACTCGTGCTGATTGGACAGACACACGTCTGTTTAGCCTTGAGAAAAAAAAACACAAGATGTGGTCAGATTTATATAAGTGTGTTCATGTGACAGTTCGTTGTACTCAAGAAAATCCTGTTATTGTTGAAGTGCATGTGTGCAGAGTAGGATGAGGGTAAAGCTTCCTGACTGTTGTTGTGTGTGTGTTTCTGTATGTATGTGTCTGCCTGTCTGTGTGTGTGTGTGTGTCTCCAGGGCAGAGCATTACTGGTGGCGAGGTCAGAACAGGCGGACGCTGCGTGTGGGTCAGTTTCCTCGTCACGTGGTGACATCGGTCGCCGGTCTGTCGGCCCACGACATCAGCCGGCCGCTCAAACACTCCTTCATCCACACCGGACATGGAGACACGGACCCTCACAGGAGCTGGGGCCACGCAGACCGCATAGACAGGTTAATAGCACACAGTCATAACATCAACACTGTGGGGTTTATCCCTACACTTCCTATTAAAACAGCTGATTTGAGGTGCTTATCATACAGTGTAGTAACACTGGTAAACAGTCAGTCTGCTGGATCACAGGTTTATTTCCACTAGCGCTACAAGTAACTATTATTATCTGCAGATTATTTTCTGTTTTTCCACCATTTTAGAATATGAGACTATTATATGTGACACAAACAAGCAGAAGCTGCTCATATATGAGAATCTGAAATCAACAAATAGTGTGTTTTGTATATACAGTTCTACAGTACAGTACAGATCTTTAGTTATCAGCCTTTCTGTATCAGTTTGTGAACAGTCACCTGGTTGTGGAACAAACAGCGTTCTGTAAAAGGAGAGGATCATTCCTTTAATCAACCTGTAATCCTCTCAGATTTACCTCAGACCACTTATCTGTAAATTCTCCTTGAATAAACTCTGATGGTTCATTTTAAGCTGCAGACTTTATTATATGATTATGCGCTTTGTTATTAAGCTTCAACCACTAATGTGCTCTAGTAGCTGCCTGTGCTTTATCTCTCCACTGGAGAGCAGCAGTGCACCACCCACAGTTCATCAGCATATCTTTTGGTTGAATAGTTTTACACCCAGAGCTTCTTATGAAGTCTGCAACACCAGAAAATCCTCTTACCTACTACTTACTGAGCAGCACAGGTTGATTTATTGTTCAGTAATAAATGATATTACTTACTACAACCAGCTAGGCTCAGTTGCTAAGTAAGTATGGAGAATGAATGAAGCCAGTAAATCTGCTCTCTGTTTTTCAGTCTGTACCTGGGGAACCCCATGGACCCCCCTGATGTCCTCGGAATGGAGTCGGGCATCGCGAGACCGACCAAACTCCCCAACCGCGCTAAGAGTAAATTTAACTTATCCTTCTCCAAGTGACTTTCTTGTTGTTGTACTTGGTTAAAATGTTGATGACACAGAGGATTGTGCTCACTTTCCTGTTGGAGTCATTCTTTAAATTTACTGCATTATGCTTCTCTCCACCAGAGCAACCCCCTCCTCGTCCACCTCAGCCCGCTGTTCTGCTGAAGAGTAAGTTTTTCCCATCAGGTGTTTTCTTACTGCAGTCTGACCTCTGAATACATGCTGCTGCTATTGTCTGACTGTGTGTGTGTGTGTGTGTGTGCACAGAGCCATTCTACGACTCAGTGATGGACGATTATGATGACGATGACGAGGGCAGTGCTTCGTCGGGGCTGAAGAGGCTGGGAGTGTCCCTGGGCCTGAAGCTCCGCCCATGGGAGGGGCCCGGGCTGCGCTCGGCCAAAAGCGAAGTGTCGCTCATCGACTTCACCGACGACAGCTTCAGCTCCACCACGCCCTCGCCGCTCACAGAGACACAGCAGCCGGATGAGGACACACTGAAGGTATAATTACACATTCAATCAACTACAAACAAAACATTCACACACACAAAGAGCAAGTAAACCAA
>OMNW01007326.1:2388-48012 GCA_900303245.1 Selene dorsalis | reverse complement strand
ACCGCTTTAGACGCAAATGTCGGTGTGTAGAGCACCTGTGGAAGTCGTGGAAGCTTCAGGTCCAATGTATCCATTTTAAAAACTTCTTAATGGAGTATAACTCTACGGTCAAAACTGCTCGAGCGTCTTATATCGCAGACCTCATTTCCTCTAATAAGTGAAATCCTAAAGTTGTTTTTGACACTATGAATAAGGTTGTCTGTGCCCAGCCCCCTGTGGTGCCTGTCTTCTCTGTTAACGACTGTAACAATCTTCTGTCACTTTTTGTTAACAAAGTGGTCAGTGTCAGCCCCTCCTCCTAACCGCCCCTAGACAGCAGCCAATACTAAATCGCTTCAAACTGATCTCCCTACAGGATTTAACGGAGCTAGTTAGCAGTATGAAGATCTCCTCCAGCCTGACCACAGGCTGACCACATCCCTACTGAAAAAAGTCCTTGGTTGCATCGGCCCTCCCCTGCTTTATATCATCAATAGCTCTCTTGTCTCTGGCTGTTTCCCATCCTATTTTAAACAGGTAGTTGTTCAGCTACTTCTTAAAAGCAATTTTAGGCCCATTTCCAAGTTCCAAATTTCCTTTTATTTCCAAGATCTAAGAAAAAGTGGTCGCTAACCAACTAGCCCCTAGGCATAACATCTTTAACATATTTCAGTCTGTTTACCGTCAGAAGCACTCTACTGAGACAGCACTTCTTAGGGGTGTCTAATGACATCTTGATGGCCTCCGATACTGGTGAATGTACTGTCCTGGTGCTACTTGACCTTAACGCAGCCTTCGATACTGTCGATCACCACACCCTGTTAGATAGGCTCTGTAACTACGTAGGCGTTTCAGGCAGTGTCCTCGACTGGTTTGTCTCCTGTCTTACCGATAGAAGTTTCTCCGTAGCAGCTGGTCCTTTTATGTCTGAGTCTGTCCCACTAACTTGTGGGATGCCTCAAGGCTCAGTATTGGGTCCCATTTTATTTACTTTGTATATGCCTCCTCTTAGCAACATTATAAGCAGGTTTAATGGTATTTCATATCATATGTATGTTGATGATATTCAGCTGTATTTTTTCCTTCAACCCTGATACAACCAACTGTCTGAGTGTACTACACGACTGCTTGTTTGCAATTAATGACTGGATGGTCAGCATCTTCCTCCAGCTTAATGCTGCTAAGACTAAGGTCCTGATGGCCCTGACGGTTCTGCTTCTAAGGTGGCTAGCTATTTAGAGTCTTTAAATTCAAATACCCGCTCTAGCCTGAGAAATTTGGGAGTCACTTTTGACCAGGCCATGCTCTTTGATAAACACATCCAGGAGTTGACCCGTACGTGCTTTTTCCACCTTGGAAACATCACAAAACTCAGATCTGTTGTGTCACATGCAGAAATGGAAATGATCATCCACACCTTTGTGTCATCATGCCTTGACTACTGTAATTCCCTCTTTCTGTGTCTTGGTAAAGCCTCTGTAGATCGTCTTCAACTGGTGCAGAATGCCACCGCCAGGCTGATAACCACAACAACCAAAAACTCACTCCTCACTCCTGTCCCGGCCTCCCTACACTGGCTTCCTGTCAGCTTCAGGATCGAGTTCAAAATTATCATTCTGACTTATAGGGCCTAAGCGGGAGAAGATGGATGGACTTGTAGGGCCTTTCAAGGTCAGGCACCTGAGTACCTGTCTGAGCTGCTGCATGTGTATGCTCCCCATAGGACACTCAGGTCTGCTGATCATGGTCTGCTGGCAGTTCCTCGCACTAGACTCAGAACTAGAGGCGATCCTTCAAGTCTGCTGCGCCCAGATTGTGGAACGCTCTCCCAACGAATTTGAGAGATGCATCTGTCAAGTGCTTTAAGAAGCACCTTAAAACCTACATGTATAGGCAGATGTTTTGGTTCTGGAGGTCCAAGCTCACAGTGGCCGAATATATGGTGAACACACCTCCACAGACTGATGAAGCAAAAGTAGTCTGGGAGGAGGTTACATATTGTTAATCAGGTTTGTCCCGATACAGTGAGAACCACTACCCAGTGTAAAAAAAAACACCTTTTCTACTAATAAAGACACTCACATTTAGAAACCTATATTTAAACCCTTGTGTAACAAAGATGAATAGTGTGCACAGATCACAAAATAAACAAATACCATGAATAACTGGGATGAAATCTGAAGGATGCATCACCAAGCTCCGTGGCCTGGACCTTGTCAGTGAACGTCTCTCTTTTTGTCTTCTCTTTTGAATTTCCTGAGATGAGAGATGTGAATATATACTCACTATCTGACACTGAGGCTGTTTGTGGTTGGCTGAGAGAGATGTTACATCCCAGTTTCAGCTGTGTTAATTCAGTCAGGTTGAGTTTCCATTACATGTGCCAGCTGCCTTTGATCTGACATCAGATGTGACAGGACAATCGATATAGATATAAATTTATGTGCTGATTCAGATAGTTACATTGAATAGTGGTTGTTGTGATTATTTATTGCATTGAAATGTGCCTGACACTCTGGAAACCTGCCTGTCAGGTTTTGGTGACGTGTGCGCACTGTGTGCCGGTCAGCTAAACTACCACTGGACCAGCCGCGCTCCACCTTGCGCCAAGTGTAAACCAGGCTGGAGCAGGCGAGCTTTCGGCACTTTCGCACCACCTCCCCCTGCTGCACCGACAAACCCATCTTGACGCAACTCGGTCCACCAAATTGCCAAATTAACTGTGCGCCGCGTTGCGCCAGACGAAATGATCACTGCGCCACCGTCAGCCACGCCTGCGCCTGGTACGAAATTAGAGCCATTTGAATAACATCCAACAGGGTGTTAATGAGACCTATTGAGGGCTCTGTCGCTGGCATAGAAGCATAAACACAAATCCCATCATTTTACTGGTTTCAGATATTTTTGGCAAAACTGAATCCACTGAGTCAAAAAAGGAAATTATGTGTTTACAGTACAAATCACAGCAACAATGACATCACAGCTGAGTCAAGTTTTGTTTGTTCAATCTGAGCACAGTTTGAAACGCTCAATATCAACCATCTGTTTTGTTAGCATTTGAATAAAGTCCGACTGGAATGGGGCATGTTAGAGCTGAGGACCAGTGGGGAGAAGATGCAAGATTAAAATGGCACATAATATTTATATGATGTAAATAAAGCCTGTATCAACATCTCATCTCAGATCTCAACTCAACAGCATGTGGTCATAGCCTATGTGCAGTGCAGAAAAGAATACAGAGTGTAGTAATGCTTTCCAACATAGGGTGTGTAAGCATGTAAGAATGAAACACCAAAGACTGTAAGAAGCTGAAATTCCACTTTTCCACAAAAGAACCAAAGGCTGGACACTGGACCTGAACAATGGTCACAGCTCAGGAATGAAGGCCATCCAGAATGTGGCACAGAGAGAGAGAGAAGAGGGCTAATTTTAGAACCTGGTGATAAGCTGTGCTCCCAGTGGGACAGGGTGATATCAAAGGAATGCATGCTGACTCTGTTGCCATGGTGATCATAATTCAGCTTGGATATCTTCTAATTAGACGGCAAGGATGTTAAAAAAAAAAAAAAAAAAAAAGAAGAGAAAAGGGGAATAAAATGAACCTAAGCCATCATCATTACAACAGGAGGAATCAATAGTTCCTGACCAGCTGAGCCACTATTTATATGGAGTAGTGGAAATGGTGCACTTAACTCTCTGAGAGCTGAGGGCAGAGGATAGACTCATGATGTGGCCTCATCTTCATGTCATCAAATGTTAACGCTGCTATAGGTCCGTCCACGTGTGAACTCCCAGTATGTAGCAGCTGGGAATCCCAAAACCTCCTGATGTGTTCGCTTCTGATTTTCAACCCGATTTACAACAAAAGGAGTGGTGCATGATAGCTGCTCCTGCAAAGATGGAAAACTGAGAAGAGACACTGAAAATCACCCACACATCCCGTGAATCACTGAACACAGAGTGATGTGTACTGTTATTTCTGAGGCCAAAATATTCCCCATATATCGCCGGGCTTTCCTTTCCAACCAGGGGAAAAAAAGTTTGTGCTCCCTCATTTATCTGTGTCAGGTTATTTCAAATTAAAAAATGGATGAATAATTGATTTATTCATTAGCTGTATGTGACATACAGAAGAGTTAATAAAACGTAATCTCTAAAAATAGGCCTGGAAAGACATTCCCCAGTACAGTAATTTATCATCTGGTTCCGGCTTTACATCATGTTATTAAATCAAGTCACTGCGATACAATATTCATCAGCTGAAATACAGAGCAAGAGGTTCAGTCCAGCAATACAGAGCAGGACAGAGATGTGTCCTACAAGGCATGCTGAAGTGATTATGAGCGCCTGATATTGTTTCACCAGGCTCATAAACATGGATTATAGAATTTTTCAGTATTATTTTTGCCCATGGCTGCACCACAAGATGGTGCTGATCAATTCTCCTGTTTGGCCTTGGTGTCTCACTCTCTCTGTTTCCACAGATCTCTCCAGAGCTCCATCCCTCTGCACCACCCGCCACCTGCATCACCTCTTTCCCTCTCCATGTTTTTCCATATTGCGTTCTGTAAACTGTTTTCTTGTCTCTATACAACATCTATATCCCTCCTCTGTTGCTCACCCTGAGGTTTCTCATGTTTTGTCCCTGTTGAAGGGTTTTCTTGGGAGTTTTTCCTCAGTGGATGTGAGGGTCAAAGGGCAGAGGATGTTGTCATGATGCTGTGTAAAGACCTTTGAGACAGATTGCCTTGCCTTTCGCTTTGGGGAACAGCACATTATCTCAACACACTTCTCCATGACATTTAACTCAGACTAACAGCTGAGGCTCCTTGACATTAGCGTCTATCCTAATACTTCCAGTGTTGCCCTCACTCTTTCCTCTGACACCACTATGAAGGCAGAAATCTCCTCAATTAAGATCAGAGTCTGTCAGGTGACATGTTAAAAACATTATTGAGGGTCCTGAAGTAATAATGGTGAGGGACCTTCATTATGACTTGATGTTGCCCTTCATGTAGTAGACATGGACCTCTATGTCTGGTCCTTTGGAGTCTGAAACTGAACCACATTTGAAGAAATTCTTTCAAGGCTCTTTACTGTATCTTTGCAGGATCTTTACCCATGCACACCAAATGTCATTAGTTCATACATTTGAAATTTAAAGAAGTTCCGTAAAGGTGTTACATAGCCCAGGAGTATGAATGGACATACAACCAGAAAACAATGTTATTGTTGCCATGGAGGCAAAAAAATCAATAAAGGAAAAAAATACAGGAAGTTGCATATTTTGATGAAGTGCTAATACCGGTGCTTCCTTTTGACAAAATTGCCTCCACGGTACTTCGCTTCACTTTTTAATAACATACTGCAAATGCCACTTCATGGCCCCTCATATAGTCATCGTCTCCTTCAGGGAGCCAGACAAGTCCTGTGTGTCTCCTTTTTGTTTTCTGAAGCAGCAGAATATTTTAGCTTTCAAACTTTGCAGAAACATAACAGTTCGGAAAACTGTCCCTCTCTCCTCAGGACTGTTTACCATATTAGTTTATTTTCAGTCATGACATAATTAACCTCTCCTACTCGTCCCCACTGCTGCAGTGACGCCTTGTTATTTCCTCACTGCTGAAGACAAAGGACAAAACAGACTGAATCCAAAGAGAGAGCAACACAGAGCCAGAGGTCAGGGCTTGGAAAGTACCGTCATTAGTTATCACAGAAGGAAAAAAACACTGAGACCATGCCTCTGTTAAGGCAGTGTACACATCCAGAACATGACTAAGTTCTTAACTGGAGTGAATAATCCAGCCTGACTGCTATTCAGGAGTTTGAATTCCCGTTTAAAGAAAGTACAGTGTGGACACAGGAAGCTAACAGAATGCTATGAAACATGTCTTCTTCATTCAATTATCATTTCAACCTTTTCTATTGAACGATGCCAATGATATTTACTCTAATGGATCTAAAAACCCTCTGTGTCTCAACTTGCTATTTCTCCTCGGAGCACGTTGACATTTCATGATCGCCATTAGGTCATGTGATTAGGAACAATGTGAACACAACTGTCTTCAACATGATTCAAGTCAAAGAACTAAACGTATGACTTGCTGTGAGCCAGCACCATCTGCTGGAAGCACACAGACTCACACCAGTTGAGCACAGTTTATCTATGGAAAAGATGATCCAAACTTCTCAAAATTCACATGTACATATTATTTAATTTGAATTTTCACAGCAGCCAGCAGCAGGACTTGTCAGTTCTATCAATGAATATTCAGCCAGTCAGTGACGAATAAAATCATCAGATGTGATTTCTAATAAAAGATCAAGAATTGTTCTTTGTGTGCTGTCAGACACTGGCGAGACACAGCGAGGCGTTCGTCCCGCCAAATCCAAACGAGTTTGTGAGGCCGACCCGCCGACCCTGGGTCTGCCACGACTGTGCTGTGCAGGGAACATAGTTCAGGTCAAACTGTGGCTCGGTGCGGTCCAGGTTGAGAGTCGGGGGCAGGACTCCGTGGTAGCAGGCTAGAGCGGTGAACGCTGCCTCCAGGGCCCCTGCGGCCCCAAGCAAATGTCCCGTGGCCCCCTTGGTGGAGGACACAGCCAGGGTGTCCACGCTTTCCCGGAAGAGCCTTTTTATGGCGGCATTTTCAGCTGCATCACCCAATGGCGTGGATGTGGCGTGAGCGTTCACGTACATTACATCTGCTGGTGAGACGCCAGCATCTCTGAGGGCTGCCGACATGCACCTGTGGAGAGAATGGGCAGCAGGGGGTTAAAGGATAATGCTGCTTTAGAACTATTTTTAGCAATTTAATTTATCAGTAATAATAACACTGTTTTAATCGTGAAACTGCATTGTCGCTCTACTCAAAGATATCAATATTATTGTCATTGTGATACTCCTCAAACAAAGTCAGATAGGTCCAACAATCAGACATCTTGTAAACAGGCCAACAGTATATCAAGATTATCTACACCACTTTATTCAGAGGTGAAAATATAATATTTAAACAGCAGTCCCTTCTAGCACAGGAAGATGGAGAGTCAATCTATAAATGTGGTTGTCTGGAAAACACTGCAAAGACATCCTTCCTCATGGTGTTTCTCTTCAACCTGTCAGTAACTAAAAAGTCTTCCTTTCCAAATGTCACTTGTTCCCACATTTCAGGGATTAAAGTGGTACCATTCAGTGACTTTATGTTAGCAATGGATCAAATGAATGGTGAACTAAAAATAAAATCAGGGGGAATTATTACTGGACAATTCCCCCGAACTCTACAGAATGTTCAATTCATCACCCGCCAGCAGACAGACACATTAAAGCCTGGTCGCTTCTCTCATAAGAAGCAAAAGTATTATTCCAGAAATCAGTCACCTGAATGCACCATCTCCATCTGCCATGGGTGCAGTGATGTGACTGGCGTCCCCTGAAAGCCCATAGCCCAGGACCTCTGCATAGATTCGGGCTCCTCTCTCCACTGCATGGTCGAGCTCCTCCAGAAGGAGCACAGCAGCTCCTTCTCCCATCACAAAACCCTCTCTCTCTGGGTGAAAGGGTCTTGATGCCAGGGCGGGGTTGTCATTCCACTTGGTGGCGAGAGCACGTGCTCTTGCAAAGCCAGCTATAGACAGAGGCCCAACACAGGACTCTGTTCCCCCTGTAACCATGGCAACTGCATCCCCATGGGCGATGAACCTAGCAGCATCGCCTATGGCATGTGCACCTGTAGTGCACGCTGTGGACACGGCGTGATTGGGACCCTTTAATCTGTGTTTGATGCTTATGTGCCCCGCGGCCATGTTGACAAGTATCCGGGGCACAAAGAAAGGACTCACTTTGTTGTAGCCTTTCTCTTTGAAGGCAGCCGAGGTACGAGCAATCTCATCCAGCGATACCATTCCCATGCCAACCGCCACCCCTGTGTTGAGCTGTTCCTCTGGGGTTTTGGGGGACCACCCCGAGTCCTCCAGAGCAAGCTGAGCAGCTCCCAGAGCCATTACAGTGGCTGGTGACATACTGTTGATCTCCCCACGGGAGGCAAACTTCTCCTCATTAAACTGACCCACTTCAGTTCCTCTGGGTACCAGAGCAGCCACTTTACAGGGAACTGTCTTATATTCTTCGGGGTCGAGAGCAACAATCCCACTGCGGGCTTGAATCAGGTTGTCCCAGGCCAGAGCAGTCCCTGTACCCAGAGGACACACCAGCCCGATGCCGGTGACAACAACCCTCCTTCTCGGCCATCCACAGCTGTGACGCCTGGACTCGACAGCCTCTTCTCTGTAGAAATGCCGCCAGGCTCTGAGGTCTTAGTAAAAGTTTAGTGCAGTAGGACAGTTGCAGAGCAGACATGCTGTTATCTCTGTGGTTTGACTGCTAGCTTGTAGCTGTGGCAGTGCTCTTTCAGTAACACAGGGCTAACTCTACAAAAATAAACATGATATATTTCCGTAACGGTTTGTTACTCACTCAACGGGGCTTTACTTCTGAATTATCGACAGGTTCATACAACACACACTTCAAATATCCAACAAGAAATGAGCCTTGAATGTGCCTGTTACTTTGGGTCACCTTTGAGAACGCTACACCCGTTTAACTTGGACTAAAATGTAATTAACCCATATAACAAGGGCATAATGACAGATAAAATCCCCCAGTGAAATGTAATCATGAAAAACATAATTATATGATAATAGTTATCATATTTTCTAAGCTGCAAACACTCGTTCAGGCAGTCGACAGGGCAGCCTCACCCTAACCCTAACCCTCAGGACCCACAACATCTCCACAGCAGTAGCTCTGTTAGCATCGGTTAGCAGACTGAAAAGCAGACAGAGTTAGTAGTGTGGACGGAAAACAGCAGTATGGCTGTGTCTCCAGCAGTCACAGTGTTGAGCGAGAATTCCAACGACGTCTTCTTAGACGTCGCCAAGCTGTTACTTACATATGCGGACAACATTTTAAGGTACGTTAGCGGACACCCCAGCTGTGTATCACTTAAGGTGTCTCAGAAGGTTGTCCTCGAGGTTACCTAAATAAATCCAGGACTAGCTTACATCATGCCAGGACTTCATGATACACCAAGGTTAATGTGCTGTGCTCGAGGGCTCATGTTATACGCAGTTGTCACATACGAAGTTAAACCAAACTCTGTCAACAATAGCTGTCATATGTATTTACCCATGTTAATCATTAGACGTAGATATTAGCTTAACACAGAACGGGTTAATTCAGCAGAGTGACACACCACTACGAAAAACGAAACAAAGTTTTTCATTTGTTAAGATTCATGAACAGCCACCAAGAAGTCCTGCAGTCAGTCTCATGAACAGTAAAGGTACAGAGAGCATTAATAGAGGGAAGATAGGAAAGCCTGTTAGTCGTAGTGAGGCAGAGGTGTAACCTGGGAAAACAAGAGGGGAAGAGAGGAGTCTGTTGCAACTTTGAGGGAGTATGCATACAGGAGGGAGGATAATGTGTGGGACATTGTGTGTCAAGCAAAACAAAGAAGGTGGCAAGAAAGCACCAGACTGACTTTTGTGAAGGTAGATGTAATTTAGAGTTGCATGAGGTATGGAAAGCTGAGAGAGATGATTAGGAATCTAATCTGAGGCAGTTAGAGCCACAGGATTTCACTGCAATGGTGAGAGAGCACAGGCCAAAGCAGTTCATGGCTTTTTGTAGGATATGATGGAAGAGGGTGGTTGTGTTATAAAGAACGGAAAATAAACCGCAGGTTAATGAGTGTATGAGCTGTGTGTCTTGCTTGATCCACACTCCAGAGCAGAGGGTATTGGTTAACCAATAAGCTGGATGCTAGCCATGCCAGGAAGTAGTAGTAAATGTTTATGTCTGGTACGTGTTTTGTATGCTGTTGTTTGACCAGTCTAACAGGTAGGCTCAGGCCACTTCTTTACTTCCTCACTTGTTGTCTCCTTCCTGTAGGTATCCCAATGAAGAAAAGTACAGGTCAATCCGCATAGGGAATCCTACTTTCTCCACCAAGCTGTTGCCCATCAAAGGAGCCGTGGAATGTCTGTTTGAAATGGGATTTGAGGAGGTAATTAAAAAGAAGCAGCCAGGGGGCTACAACAGTATTTGAAGCCAATATTTCTATTGTATTGCTGCATTCCATACTTGGTCATGCGTGGCCTGATGGTGTAAGCTAATGCATCCAGCTGCACTACTTTTCAGGCTGAGACTCACTTGGTGTTCCCCAAGTCCGCATCAGTGGAGCAGCTGAAGCTTGTCAGGGAATCCATAGCAGCAGAGAGGAATCAGAGGCTGCAGGGAGCCCAGCCTGTGCAGCCTGTCCAGCCCACTGCTCAGGGTGCTGCTGCAGCCCCAGCCTCAGCTCCAGGGAGCTCAACTGCTGCTTCTGCTTCCGTCCAGTCAGTTTCAACACCTCCACCACAGCCATCATCCTTGGTAAAGATCGTCCCAATCCCTCATTTATACAAAAATAAACTGTATTTTTATATTTATATTTGTTGAATTTACCTGCAGTTATAACAGGCTTGCAGTGCAGGCTCAACTCACTTTAAACTTTATTACATTAATGTATTGCGAAGAGGTGCAACAATGACATGCTTTCAATTTGAATCGTAGCGTGAATTTCAGTACAACCTTCTTTTTCATTAGGGAATGTCTTTATTGTGTTAAAGGGTTTTTGTATTTTACTTTTTGCTGATAAGGTCTTTGAAAATTAAATCCCAGATTAGTTTCAGGTTAACTGGATAACCAAAATAACTTAAAACTGTGAATTGTCTGTTTCACATTCTTGGTTGGTTGGTAACCTGGATGTTATCTTGTCTTTCCTATAGGAGAACAGTATGAGCTTCTTTGTGACTCTCCAATCTAACTTTCAACATGTGATGCTGTATGAAAATGCTGAGCTGCAGCAGAAAGCTAGGAGTCACATCCCACACCAGCAGCTGTCCCTGGCTGCTCAACAGAACCTGAAGGCAGCTAAAGATGCCGACCCAGGTAAAGTCATTCAAACTAATCCTCTGTATCATACTGTCTGCAGACAAACATGACTGTTCTGTACACAGTGATTCAGCCTACTTGGTGTCCTGTTTGTAGAGTGTAAACTTGGAATAGAAGACTTCCTGGTGCTGGAGTTACTCAGGTGGTTCAAACAGGACTTCTTCTCCTGGGTGGACTCTTTGCCCTGCAGCCACTGTGGAGGTTTGACCCAGAACTCTAGCTCTCTGAGCCCCAGCACCGATGACCTCCGCTGGGGAGCTCAGCGTGTAGAGAATCATTACTGTAACAAGTGCAATCTCTCCACCAGATTCCCCAGGTTTGTGTGTGTGTGTGTGCCTTTCACAGACTTTTATGCAGTATTGAATGACTATTTTTAAAATGTAAAGAATCTGATTATTTTTACTGCTAATGCGAAATTCACAGAAAATAATGAATTGCTAGAGTTATGTACATTTTTTGTGTTAATGCTGTCTTTATGTTACTGATACCAGGTACAACAATCCTGAGAAGCTGCTAGAAACAAGAAGGGGGCGCTGTGGAGAGTGGGCTAACTGTTTCACCCTGTGCTGCAGAGCCCTCGGCCTTGAGGCCAGGTACATCTGGGACAGCACAGGTATGTGTACGACTGACAGATGCAACTCCTGATTCTCTGCATGAGAAGGAAAAGCATCAGGAAGGTGACACAGTGGCATGAAAAAGCCAGTGAACTGTTCTTTGGCCATAAAATGTGACCCGATCTTCATCTAAGTCAAACATGTAGACAGACTCTGTATTCTAAAACCAATACAACACGCATGATAATAATCTTTCTCATTTTTATTGAACACACCCATCAGACTTGTGCTGGTGTAAAAAAGCAGATGAAGCAAAGCTTCCATTTAACTTGATTGTTGGGACATTGCTTTAATGTTGATATTGGCCTGCCTGTTTTAAAACTAAATGTTCTTACACAAACAATCCAACTTCAGTTTTGCTACACAACCTCTAATCTGGTTTCACTGACTGAACTCCAAACTTGTTAACTGACTGACTGACTGACTGACTGACTGCACTTAGCGTTTGTTAAAGTCAATAGCTGTGGGGTTAACACATTTTTTCCTGAAGAACAGTAAATAATATGTGTGTTACTAGTTAGAATGGGTTGTGTTTATTCATAATTATAACTTGGATGAAGATCTGACCACATTTGAAACAGATTTATTATATAAATGGAGGTAACTCACTTACTTTCTTGCCACTATACTGAAAACATGCCATCACATTTGTCAGCATCAAATAACTTGTGGGCTAGCAGGAATCAACAGTTTTAATATTGTTATTATTACTTCACAAACCAGGAAGATGGGTTTTAGTATGTAGTGGCAGAGTTACAGTCACAGGGCTGGAAGAATAATTCTTTGCCATGAACCAATTTTAAATCTTTTTCAGAATTGACTTTTTAAACCTGTTAAAATAATTAGTCAGATATCAGAACTCTCTGTGTAGTGCTGATGTCTTTTTCCTCTGTTGTTTCAGACCATGTCTGGACAGAAGTCTACTCAGTGTCTCAGCGCCGGTGGCTGCACTGTGACTCATGTGAGAACACCTGTGATAAGCCTCTGCTCTATGAAGTGGGCTGGGGGAAGAAGCTGGCGTATGTTCTGGCTTTCTCCAAGGATCAGGTCAGAGAAATGGACACACACTATTCTTACTATACTACATCAGAAATATTAAAACCTACTTCCTACCCACCCTGACTGTGGAACTCAGCCCAGTGGCTCATAATTAATCCTTATAATGGCTGACAAATGTTATTTTAAAGTAAATTACTAGATCAGCTGCAAACAACTTTTTTTCTTCTCAAAACCTTTTTGTGAGGGTGATTTATCTTCTTCTACACCCACTTTGCCATGTAGCAGTCCATTTCACTGCCTGTAGTGCATTGATCATCAGTGCCATCTGTTACCCGAAGTGTAAAATCATTGGCAGAAATAGGTATTATGTCACTTGCATGTGCAGTAGAGCAAATGATACAGGGACACTTAAAAATATCAGCCCACAGCACTACCAGTGGTGAAAACCTCCACAGGCTTGCCTGAAGTTTAGGAGACCTATCATTCTCAGGTTGTCTGTTCATCTGACCCACAAACTTTCACCTGGGCTCAAGGATCAGTTGATTACATTATGGTAACCAAAGGTCAGGGTCAGGGTGACATCAAATACTTTTCAGCCCATTACTGCAGCTGTGTGAAACAGTTTTTATGATCAAACATGTGGGTAAAGAAGGACGTAACCTGAACCTGAGTTCCAGGCACAACCATGGGGATAGTTTTAGGAGAGGAATTGATAGGATGGGAATAAAGGCAAGTAATACATGGATGGAAATTATACTGTTATAGAGTTTGTATCATGGTGCATCTTTGTCTCTGCAGATGGTTAGTTTGGGGAATTATAGAATAACTCTAATCCCGTGTGAAGCTTGTTCAATAAGCACCACAACATTGTAGGTATCCCTGGCAGGAACCAATGCGTCCACACACACACACTCACAAACACACACACACACACTGACCAGCTGATTGTAATCCAAGTGCTGTTGTGTGGTGGACATCGATGGACAGACAGAACACGCGACTTTCATGACTATAACTAGAAGGTTGGGTTCTAACAGGGAACTGGAGCGACTGTCAATAAGTGAGAAAGAATGCGCGCTATAGACAGTTTTATCTGCATTGACTCGGAGTGATTATTCTAAATGCTTTGTAATTGTCATTATTTGCTAGTGATGACTGTTTTAATTTGTTTCAACATGGAGTTGTGTGCAGCACATAAGGTAGCTGGGTTTAGGCTTCAGATTACTAACCCTAACCGTTTAAATCTTATTTCTCGTTGCCCTGGTTATGTAAAATATAGACATGCCACTGTGAATGAAAAAGTTCTCAGTACATGATCACACTGTGTATGCTCCTAGGGTGAACTGTGACTTGGAAAATCTGGTTTTATCTTTTGTCCTCCACACTCATGGAACCTGTAACACACTTCAGATATTGATTCCCTGAACACTGGAAGATATGCTTTTAACCCTTAAATCAAAATGTTGTAATGTAATTGTGTAATTAATTATTATATTCTGATTGTTGTTTGTTTTCTTTTTGCTTCTAATGCTGCAAGAGGTTAGAGAATGCATTCTCTGTTCACATTCAGATGTGTGGCTGTGATGCAGGTGGTGGATGTGACATGGAGATATTCCTGCAAACATCCAGAGGTTTTGTCGAGAAGGACCAGCGTCCAAGAAGCCTGGCTGCTTCACACCATTAATGGGCTCAATGCCTCAGTAAGTCTGAGCTCTTTAACCCTGCATGTAATGCCATTGTGGTGGTGACTCTGATTTAAGCTGCTTTCTGTCTGCTCTGGTTCTGTAGAGACAGCAGTCCCTGAGTCCAGACAGGATGAAGGACCTGACAGAGAGGCTTCTTGTCGAGCTGGTCGAGTTTATTTCCCCCAAGAGGCCAAAACCCGGAGAGCTGGGAGGACGCAACTCTGGCTCTCTGGCCTGGAGGGTAGCGAGGGGGGAGACCAAAGCCACTGAGCCAGGCAGCTCAACACAGGTACAGCACATTGTAAATCGTGTAAGGGACGATGCACGACTCGGTTGCCTCCGCAAAGCCAATTAACTCCTGATAAATTGGACACCTTGAAGGGCATTATCTCGCTTATACCATGGTCACTCACCAAAGAAACAAATATTAAATCAATCAATTTTCAAAGGCCACAGCTAAGCCGACTATTTAATATCTCTCGTCTGCAGGCGAGGAAAAGGAAACCCGCTGTGGCCGCAGTGTAGAGCCACAGCCACTCTGCCACAGCCTGATAGTTGGTCAGTGAAGGGAATACGAATACGAATTACTTTATTAATCCCAAAGGGAAATTCAGAGGATGAAAAAAAGGGAAAGTGAGGTGATGGCTCAACGTTACGTGACACAAAGTAGTATCTCAGAAGGCCAGCGCACTTCTTACCGTGTGTGTGTTACAGACTCTGGTGGTCAGAGGATGATGTGCTAAAGAAAACTTGTTATGCTCTAAGTCTCTGTTGCCAACATTCTTATAGGTGTCCTATAACCTTTTTTAACGAATTTAGTATCCACCCACCATTGTGTATTTACTGATACACTTCAATATACTGCTCATGCAAAAGCAGTTTGTTTTTCTGAATGATGGAGTTCTGTGGTCCAGGTCTTTATTCCATTTTACTGTGCAGTTGAAGTGGACTGCATTTTACCAAGTGGTATGTCTGATATTTAATCCATTATCACTGATATCATTTGGGTGGACGGCGGACAGTGTTTTACTGGAAACCAAACATACAACCAATACTGGTAGAATAAAATGTAATCAAATGGCTCTTATACTCTTGTAATAGCTTGAAGAATCTGAGCTCGATGGGTGAATTGCCAGATGCTTTATAGAAATCAATATTTGACTGACAGTATGTGCATGTGTGTGTGTTTCTCTCAGGCTGCAGGTTATGTGTTTACTCCCACTGAGAAAGAGAAGAATGACAGGTTGCTCCACGTGTGCTACAATGCCGCCAAAGACCAGTACTGCCGCCTGTCAAATGGCTCTCAGATCACTCACAGCTGGCATCAGTGTGCTTGGAGGGCAGAGTCCGTCTTCAGAAAGGTGGAGAATGACTGGCAGATGGTACGGTGATTAACAAAGCTGTGTGTTCAGTGCACATGCAGTTCATTTTAATTTGTAGTCAATCACACAGGGAAACTCCAGAAAGACAGATATCAAGATGAACTGTCCAAATCAAGGAGTAAAGATATCCTGAGTTTAGTTTTAGTCTACCTGCAGAAAACAAGATCATACACTTTGTATGTCCTTAAGACAACACACCCTGAGTTCATGTTGTCTCTAAAAGAACTAACCCAGACAACAACATTAGGGTTATTTTATCAGAATCAAAGCTCTTCCATTGAGAGAACTTTTTCACAGGCTCAGAATTTCTCAGTACACCAATCTCCATATTTGAAAGTGAATATCAAAGAGGGTAATTTTTTGCAGTTCACCTAGACAGAGACACTATGAACCGAAGAGAGATCTGTAGACAGGACATAAAAAAAGTCTTCTTTCTACACAGACGACGTCTAGTTAACCACTTTCATTTTACAACTGTTTTCACACATTTTCTAAACTAGGTCTCTCTTTTTTTCTCAAAAATTGCACACACACATTGCCAGGTACAGCATATCTGCAACAAAATCAAACACTGCATTAAGAATATCATTAACCCATCTCAGTATTTTGATTGGCTGTATTTGGAAAAGGCACGTTACAGAAACTGTGTGTGTTTGCAGTCCTGTAATTGACTAATTGTTGCAGCTCTTTATGTAATAATCCCTCCTCTGCTTACACTAAGAAATCAGATAATGTGAACACAATGCAGGAGTAAATGAAAGGAATGACCCAAAATGGAAATTAAGTGTGATTACTAAGCCAGTAACAGTGTGTATGTCTCAAAAGGAAGCACCTTCTGTTAGACACCTACTTAAATCAACCAACCATCACTCAAGATGCTTCTACCAGCTGTTGTTTGTAAGCTTGAATGGAATTGAATCAGAATATCAGAATATGACTAAGAATGAGATAAAGAGCAGGTTGGAACACACACACACAAAGATTCAAGGTGATAATAACCTTGTACCCCTGGATCTACAGCTGTAGGTGACTATAATGCTCCTCTTTCTTCAGGTCTACATAGCTCGAACAGAAGGCTCCTCTGTTGGACAAGTCAGCTGGAAGTTTGATTTAGCCCCAGTGGGAATGAAGATAAAGTCCGTCTCGATCATGACCTCTAGTCAGACGTTCCACTCAGGGAAAATCTCCTGGCACTTGCAGTCGGGCCAGACCACTACAGAATTCTCTGGAGGTAAAGTAATGTACTATATATTCTGACAAAGTGTTTGAAACGATTGTATGATGTGATACCTGCTAATAATTCCCTCTCCTGTGTTTGAACATTCAGATGGGAAAATGCAGTCATTCTCCACCCTCTCGGGCTGTTCAGACTTCATGGTTGTAGCAGACCTCAGTGGTGGAGAGGGGGAAACATCGTGGCAGCACTCTCAGCTGTTCAGACAGAGCTTGAAGGAGACAGAGAAGTCTTCATTTGAAATCCTCATTCACCTAGAAGATGCTTAACAGTTGTGCTCAACAAAATTGGACCCCTCATTCTCATCTGGTCTGGCAAGTTCAGAGCCAACTGTTTTGAAAGATAGTTTGGGCACTTAAATTCATGTATGTTTACACATCAGTGCTAAATGTGTCAGTTGTCCATGATGATTAAATATGCATGATCTAATGATAGATGAACGACAACCTGAGTTTTGTATCTTCGATAGGGCCAAATAACCTGAGACATGCAACCTATGAAATTCCTGTGAAGAGTTTACCCAAAAAGTCAGAGTTTTGTGCAATGTACCTCCACTGTGAATGTGTCTGCAGGTTGTGATGACACATTTCACACAGCAAATAGGTGTTGAAACCTCCATCAGGTCAGGCTGCTCCAGTTCTGCTCACGAGGCTTCAGAGCCAAAGGGGCAGAACATTATTGTTCTCTTACTTATTTTTCCTTACTAAAAATGTCCTTGCATCAAGTATCACAAACCTTGCTAAAATTGGGCAGATTTTTTTTTTCACCTTCTGACCCCTCTTCACACACCAAAAATTGTATTCATTGACCTCAAGGTGCCACTCTAACAATCAGTGATACACTTTTGCAATTATCCCCAAAACAACCCAGTTTAGATAGATTGATATAAAATACTAGTCCTCTCAAATGTAGCAAAGGAATAACAATATGGCCATCCCAGATGAAATGATACAACTTTAAGTCTGAGTTGTTTGTCTCAATTTTACGTCAGTGCTCATAAATAAATAAATAATAATAAAAAAAATTGAATATTTTGGAAAACCATATTTTTTCATATGCAATAGCTGTGATTGACCAGTAAACTTAAAAGGGAGCATGTCATAGCAGTAAATTGGCCATTAGTCATTCAAAGTTTAACCAATCACAATAAACGATGGTAAATATCTCCAGGCCATGTTCAGTACAGTACACAATACATGCATTTTGAACCCCATCCATGAAGGGGACTACAAATGCCCAAAGTCTGTACCTCAAAACCCAGTGAATAGAATTTCACAAGTTTAGGTATGCATGTTCTGAATTATAGCCATACTGATTGGTGTAAGTGGGCATGGTTTATTATATCAAAAGATACCTATCAGCACCATAAACACTATCAGTCACATTTGGTGAAGAGAGAACAATTGGAGGGTTTTTTGAGTGAACAGTTACTGAATGCTACAGACACTGTGGTCTCACCTCTGTAAACAGAATTTATACAGTTTAAGTGACTTTACTCTGTTCAGTGAAACCTTAAGTCCAACGAGCTGCTTCCTATATAATTGTAATTACTGGTGAGTGTGTTATTAAATACTGTGCAGTGGGATTCTCACGCCCAACTATCAATCATGTTTTATTATAAACGGGGAAGATTAATGTCAGTGTTGTGAAATGGAAAAAGTGGATGTATGGTAGTGCAATAAAACTATTTTTGCAGTCTGGTGGATGTCGAGTCCAGAATAAGACTATGGCATATACGCAGTATATTACACACCGTCTGGTCTCTCAATGATCAGGCTCGAGTGGTTTTTGTCCCCATCTTGCGTTGAAAGAACGGCATGAGCCACAAAATGTTGACTTTTCCTATTGGTCGAAGTGCCGGCGTCTTTGAAACCCTGCCGTCGGATTGGTCGGTTTATCCTCGGGACAATTCGCCGTCTGTCTTGCAGATGGCGGAGCCTGACGGCGGATGTTGCTGGTAGTGAATAGTCGTTTTATGTCTAAATGAAAAGTATTTAAGTCGGTCGTTTTCAGAGCGTTTCTGTTAAACTCACATTTTATTATGTTGAGGTTTCACATGGAATTGCAAAGCCGTTGATGTGTGCATTTTGTACAGTATTTATTTTGCAGCAAGTAGCCCGGTTAGCATCTTTGTTGGAAGTTTAGGCCTACTGTGCCACCGCTTGTCGATTTTAACAATAGCCGCGATACACTCCCCTCCTCCGCTTGTTTTGATACTCTCTAAGGATTACCTTTAAGCTAACGAATAAAGAACATGGGAGATAAATACATTTTTGAACCCTTGAGTAACTGAGACGTTTGTTATGCTGACGGGTTTTTGATTTCACCGGCACTGAATACATTTTGTGAGCTGCATCGGTAAAAAAATCGGATCACAAAGGAAGATGTCCAGTAACGCAGCAGGAAGCGGGGGTCTGGCTTGGATGGTAAGTTAGTTTAATATACAACTTGCTAACTAACTTCTACGTTCACAGAAACAACACTGCTCCTGTAATAGACCAAAGTGTAGCACTTAGCACGTTGCTCTGGGTTAAGCTACGAGCTGTAGCTAGCATTTAAATCTCGTACCAAGTGTGTGTGCTCCTGTCCACTGATAGGCTTACTACACACCGGCCAGCTGCCTTCTCCATTTAAATTCTGACCGGGTTGGAAAAGCCGTTGGGCTCGACGCAGTAGTTTTTACGGAGATAACAGTCTGTCCCAGCTTCTTATCTCGGGACAAAACACACTGCTACACGCGAACAGCTGTACGCGTTACTCCTTCTCAAAGGGACGGTAGTTTACGTCTGCTGAATAAAGTTTGGTATCAGCTTCACTCTCAACGTACCCGCTAATTCAGCTGTAGTTTAGCATTCACAGAAAAAGTGACTCTGTGCATTGCGTCATTTGCTGCGCTGGTTATTACAGTGTTTATTATGACGAGTTGGTCTAATATCGGTGAACCAGCTACTTGCTGTTGTTTAGTTATTGTTCTCGTTGATAGTTGGGAGCATCAACAGTCTGAACTCTTTGTGTTTAAAAAGGCCCAGTGAGTGACTTTGATACTAGTTCGCTACTAAACAAGTTAAGCCTGTGCTTGGAGAACAGTTGCTTATTCTCATTCAGGCAGGGGGAGATGAGTTGAGGGGCTTAACGGCAGATAGACTACTTCACACACGGGTAGTAACCAATATGGTGACCCAGACGCCCTCAGACCCCCTCTCACACTCATTCAAACAAAGGCTTCCTCAGAGGCAGACCCCCGGTGTGGTCGCGGTAACAGTTCATTGCAGTAATAGCAGGGCTTTGATGAGCAGATTTTTGTCAATTATGTGTGATCTATGTGGAAATGATTAATCTCATAGCAGGCACTTTGGTATCATGGGCAATAAAATTGCGGACAAGAAAGTGAGATCTTTACAGTCAGCTTTTTAAACCAGGCAAAGAAAACAGTTCAGCAGTTGTGAGTTTGTTGTCATAGTGTATGCTGGAGTGTAGTAGATGGAGGAGCTTTAAAACCCACAGTTTTTCCTATGCATTCCTCATATAAAACATATGTTTATTACTTTAGCTGTATAGTCAAACTGCAAAATTACAAAATATAGTTTTTAAAAAAACATAGCACATCACACATAACCATAGCCATTGTCAGTGTTAAAAGAACAAAAGGGGAAAGAAATACACAACATGTTGCTTTATACTGGACACATTGATTCTTAGCCTGAAAAACTTTCATTACAGGTGATGATGGAGGTGTTGTTTGGAAAGATTTGGATCTTTCCAAACAACACCTCCATCATCACTGTAAAATCTCTCATGTTAAACTTCTTTTCTGTGACACAATCCATCAGCATGCTGAGAGTTAGAAGATTAGAAGATGGGTAAACTGTTGTCATACAGGGTCGCACAGTCAGTAACATTAGTATTCAACAGTGGGTCATTAACTGCTATGTAGTAGGCCAGTGCCAAGAAAACACTCCCAACACCATTAGAACACCCCCAGCAGCAGCAGCCTGGACTGTGGACACAGGATGGGATGAGTCCATGGATACAAACTGTTGATGGCACATTCTTACCCTACCATGTGTTAGCTGCAGAACAACCACTCACTGCATGTTTTGCCTTTTCCTCACATCATTCTGAGGAAAACCTCCCAGGAGATCAACAGTTTAACAAATACTCCAGGCTGCCCTTCTGGTACCAACAGTCAAACCTTTGTCATAGTCACTGGATCACTTTTTTTTGCTGTGGACATGAACTGAGAGTCCTTGTGGGATAGTTAAAGTTTAGATTTTCATCCCATTCTACACCGCCTCCCCAAAAAAACACAGATCTCAAAACAACATGCACTGATAATTAAAGGTAATGAACCTACCCCTGTGACTGTGGGGATTATGGCAATAAGTGAATTTGCCAAAATGTTGAACTATGCCTTTAAGAAATTTTAAATTATTGAATAGATAATAGTTTACAGGCAAGTGTGAGACATTTGTAGAAAATAATTATGATACCCTCCATTGTTTGTGTGTGTGCCACCATTAAGATATCATAGGAGCTTTGCGAATGCACATACATATATACACACAAAAATTCAGGTATCACGTACAGGGAACATGTGCAAGTGAGTGTAAACAGGAAGCAGATTGTCTACTCTGCAGTTGCAAAGTCATTAAGAAAGAGGAACAACATTCAGTATGTTTACATGGACGCAAATAATCAGAGTAAAACAGGAATAAATGCTGATCCGAATAAAAATGTATCACGTAAACACGTCAATTGGAAAATTTTAATCCAAATGGGCTCGTTCAGAAAGAAATTTCTTTCCGATCAAGATGGGTGGTTTATGCTGGTCGATGTTCGGATCAAGATCCATGTAAATGGTCAATCTGATCAAACTGCACCAGTCTCTGCTTCTGACCTCCATCTCCTGGATGGAAGGGGTGGAAGGGGCACAAAATGAACCGTTGCTGTGATGTGAGGGTCCTGCTGTAGCCGACCCCCTCGCATAGATCGCAGGGGACAACTACTGAGCTAATCAGACCATAGATCTCCATCTTTGGTCAGCCCGCCCGTTAAGAATACTCAGCATGTGTCACATGGCTGTAAAATGTCTGTTCTGAATAAATGCACTGGCATAACTAAACACCCGATTTGGATTAGATCAGATCACATGTAAACAGTTAACCCAAAGACTCATTCAGAACGAATTCAATCAGAAAGAGGAAAAAGTGTCCATGTAAACATAGCTAATGACAGTCATAGTGTTAAAATGTAGAATTCATCTATAGAAACTGAACAAGAGCTGCTCAGAAAAACAACCAGGCCGGTAAGGCTTGTGTTTTGTTATTAATTCTATTAATTCTAGTATTGTGGATGTAGCTTTAGCCTGGAGCTCCACAGAACATCTGTGGAGAAACCTGAAGATGCTATTCATCCATCTGGCAGATGATGAAAGGATCTGCCAGGAGGGAAACTGCTTAAATGCTCCTAAGAACAGCTTTTTGTCTTATCCAAGAAGACCTGAAACTGTATTTGCTACAAAAAAAAGCTGTTGTACACACCTGAATCTAGAGTGTTAATATTTTTCTATTAGGGTTATTGTGTAGATTCATGATCAAAAATGTCCATTTACCTATCTAGTATTTAATCTACAAAACAGTGAAGTGCACAAACTGAAGGGGTCTGACATACTCTCTGAAGTCTCTGTATGGATAGATCACCAGTGCAGTGAATTATAATTGGCTGAGTTTTGTTCTCCATGCAGTCTTCATTTACTGAGTTCATGTTCACAGGGATCTGGTGCTGAGGAGACTCAGACACGCTCCAGGTCACTGCTTGCATTTTTATTTTGATTTCAGAGATGTTAACTTTATTGTTTCTAATTCTCATTAATTAACTGAAAATTATTTGAAATATTGTACATTGCTATATTCAGCACATTATATGTATTTAGCACAAACATTGTTGTAGTTTGAATTAGAGTGACAAGATGTAATGCTCACAAGCTGACACAGGCCTGTCCTCCTGTTGGAGTGTGGTGGCTGGCATTTCATGTCTTTCTCCCAAATCATAAAGTCAGAGAGGAGTGAGAAGTTCTCGCTTTGGTGGTTAGCACTGATGATCTGATGTCAGCAGCACAGCCCCTCTTTTTGCCCCCTCTGCCAGGGGCTTCAACATTGTCTTGCATCTTCTAATAAAAAAAACAAACATGTCTGTCAAACAGGAAGCTGCAAACGGCAGAGGTGATGCTGGCAAGATGGAAGGAGCCAAGAAAGACAAGGCAGGCTCCAAGCTGTCTGTGGAGAGAGTGTATCAGAAGAAGACCCAGTTAGAGCACATCCTTCTCCGTCCAGACACATACATCGGGACTGTGGAGCCCATCACCCAGGTGAGTCATGAGCAAACTGTCGACTTCAGACATACTGTAAATTGTAATTCATATGGTAATTTTATACGTTGGCTTCAGTTTTTCAAGAGAGGCCTGTGGAAGTTTTTTTATAAAAGTGACCTTGGGCATTGGCCTGGTGAGGACACAGTGGTGATTCTGTAATATTAGTTGTAAATGTGTTCATTGGTCAGATGTGACCAACAGAAGTGCCAGAAAGCAGGTCTGTGCCAGGGCTAGTCCAACTGCCAGTGGGAGAAAACATATATTTTTGATTAATTAAAATAATATTTTGACGTGTAAGATATCAGGTCATAGACCAAAGGAGACTGTGTTTGTAACAGTTCCACTCACATGTGTCAGCAAACATAAGACTGGGGTTCTCCATGCTGTAATAAACAGTATAAGACAAAAGAGGTGTTACTTAAAAAAAATGTTTTAAGTATATTCTTGGGTTTTTTGCCTTTATTCGATAGTATAGTTGTATAATAGCTCAACCCAATGAGCCACCCGATGCCCCACTTTTTTTTTTTTAACATTTCATGTCATGGGGCGTCATATAGCTCAGTGGGTAGAGCAGGCGCCCCATGTGCAGAGGCTACAGTCCTCGCTGCAGCCGGCCCCGGTTTGAACCCCGAATCTGGCGGCCCCTTGCTCCATGTCATTCCCCCTCTCTCTGCCTCCCCATTTCCTGTCTCTCTCAACTGTACTATCAATTAAAGGCAAAAAGCCCCAAAAATATACTTAAAAAAAAAAAAAATCATGCCATACTGTTCCACAAGTCCTCCATTGACCTGAATAAAAAAAGGAGTAAAGTCCAGTTTAGTTCACTGTCGTTTCTGTGGTGTCAAATTGTAACATACTGTACATTTCAATTTTGAATATTGTATTTGAAATGTTTTCTTGCCTTTAAATGTTTTTATTTTCATATTTTAGCAAATGTGGGTATTTGATGAAGAGATCGGCATGAACCAGAGGGAAATCACCTACGTCCCTGGACTCTACAAAATCTTTGATGAAATTCTTGGTAAGTCAACACGCGCTGCTCATTTTCTTCTCACTCTCTAATCTGCACACTTCATTTAAAGGTTATTTTTCATTTCATATTGTCTTCTTTATAACTAGAACTAGGGCTGGGCGTTATGAGAAAAAATCCTAGCATGATAATTTTTTTCATATCCGTCAACATAACTCAAATCACTGTTTCTGTCAAGCTTAAATGTTCCCTACTTCCCTTATACTGTACTTACACTATACTTATCAGAAGGTTATTTCTCATTTAAATATTTATTTTCTCTCAAGAATTATATGTAAATTAAAAATTAACACTTGCTTCGGTCTGGACAGTGTTTAGGTCGTCACAGTGGAACTTAACGCACAAGTTGGGTGCGTTTGGGTCAGTG
Source organism: Selene dorsalis (assembly GCA_900303245.1). Classification (NCBI taxonomy): domain Eukaryota; kingdom Metazoa; phylum Chordata; class Actinopteri; order Carangiformes; family Carangidae; genus Selene; species Selene dorsalis. The sequence continues at coordinate 23,359 of OMNW01007326.1, read as the reverse complement.
GCTGCTACTCCAACGTGTCTTCTTGTGCTGTGTGCATCAGCCTAACCTGGCATAGCTCTATTTCAGCCACATGATTGGTGACAACATGAATGATTAAAACTTTCGACTTTCTATCGACCACGTCTCATATTTCTATCGAGGAAAAGTTATTTTGCGATATATATCGTTATCGTTTTATCGCCCAGCCCTGACTAGAATATTAAAGTATATGAAAATGTCAGCATCATTCGGTGAATCCCAGGCTGCTGGTTGGCTTCACTCAGCAACAGTGATCTTTGATTGCATTTGGAGATTAGTTTCCCTCTGAGAGCGTGTGTGCGTGTCAGTCGAGGTTTGTGAAAAGGTTGAGTGAAAAATCATTTGAGGTTCGTGGCAGCTCGTGGTCAGAGGCTTTTCTTGCCCAGTCAGCTTCCCCTGGAAAAATAAAGGTTAATTAAGCAGTTGTACACGCCGTTACATGTTAGTTTTAATGACTTAGTGAGAATTTCTCTGCTCGATGCTTTTGCTTGTGTACTCGGTAATTAGTTTATATTACGCTGCTCCACACTGTGCTCTCCACATGGGAGCGTTGTTGATGGCTCGTCTCATATCCCCCCATCCACGCTCTCAGCTTGTGTGTTTGTAAAAGTGTGTGATTAATAATACCATTGTCTGAATATTATCACTGTGTTCATGTAATTGCAGGAGAAGCACTAAGCTGGATTTTTTTCTTTTTAAGGCAGAATCATTCCACAGAATGAGATCTGCAGAGTGCTAAAGTGTGTAACTCTGCAGCATCGCTGTTTTTATTGATGGATAAATGATTCAACCCCAAGGGGAAATTTAATTTGTATTTTTTTTTGTTCTGTATTACGATGTTACAATGACTTTTCTTAGGAAGTGTAACTAAATAACAGTCACATACACCTGTAGTCCACACACACAGGTGTTGCTGCTTTTTTTTCCTGACACACCTTTTCTTTGGACTGCGTGGGCATGTACAAACTGCACTCGTTTGCCCTCACACTCACCCAGACGTCACCCAGATGACACATTCCCTTTACATTTTAAACAATATCATTTTTTTCATTTTCATCTTTTATATTTTCAAAATGACAGAAAGGAAAAGGGCCTGCAGCAAAAGTTTGGGCACCCTCCATAGTTAGTACCTGGTACCCCCCCCCCTTTGGAAACTATCACAGCATGTAAATAGTAAATAGCGTGTCTGATACCTTGGTCAAAGTAATGTGAGAGCTCACGTCTCCTGGGTTTCCCACTCTTTAGCAGGGTGCTGCTTTCCTCTTTTCACTCTAAAACTGTAGAAAACAAAAATAATACACTGACATTGTTTCAAATATTACATAAGAGTATTTCATGTTTACTTTAAGCCTTTTGGAGATAATTTCATCTTCCACTTGCTTAACTGTTCAGATTAACAGAAATTTTGACCAAACCTTTGCATGCCACTGTAGAGATTGAACAGCAGTGGTTCAAGAATTGACCCTTGGGGGACCCCACATGTAATGACCATTCTGTTGGGGGAAAACCACCAATGGAGACATAATACTGCCGACCATGTAAGCAGGTTCTGAACCAATTTAGAACTGGGCCAGATAAGCCGACTCATCTTTCAACCTTCTCCAGTAGGATTTTGTGGTCAACTGAGATCCAGTACAAGAATGGATATTTTCTGTGTTTATACGTAAATCATTAAACCTTTAATAAATTCAGTTTCAGTGCTGTGGTGGGGATGAAAACCCGACTGATGAATATCTAGAAGGCTATTTGATGTGAGATAACTTTTAAGCCAAATGAATGAATTGTTCTTTTCTTTCTGTTGACAGTCAATGCAGCAGACAACAAACAGAGGGACAAGAACATGACCGCCATTAAGATCACCATCGATCCGTGAGTGCAGTGTTTCAGTATTTCAAAAAAGTCTAGTTGTGTCAAAATACTTTAATGTCATCTACTTGAGCTGGATTTTCACTAAAGTCCTTTCTTTGTTGCCCCATGGCCACCTGTTAAACAAACTCAAATTGTCAGCATAACTTTTTTAGGCTCATTACTTGTTCAGTAGAAAGGCAGCTTGTTTCTCTGGCTGTGGTCAGCAGCATGTTGTCTTCATGCTGCGGCTTTAACCGGAGCTTGATGAATTCATGCAGTAGATGGAGGAGGTACAGGGTCATGGGTGTGGGTGTTGGACATCATGATGAGCCTTTGCTGAAATACACTGAGCTCTTGTTTTATATGTGGTTCACCTTCAGCCTGTCAACTGCCTCCACATCTGACTGCTTAAACAGCAGCATGTCCTTTAGCCCAGCTGCTGCTCTGCCTAACGTCCCCTGTTGGATAGATGATCCCATTAGCCCTGTGGCACCGGTCTCTGCTGTTAATGTGAGGAGCACAGCCCCCCCAGTGAGGAATAACTGTTACTGAAAGTCCCAGAGCAGTGACAGAATATAGCAAAAGCTTTACAACCCTTCAGCTGCGTGAAGTCCGTGGTTTAGGTCTGACGCTTAATTAGCATAATCTCTGTTTGTGTCAGTGTTATGTTTCTTATATCACTGTTTAAATTTGTCAGTGATGTTATTGACTTCATTAGAAAAGGTTATTAACTGTCAAACACTCGCCCTTCTGTGAACACGTTCATGGTTAGAAAAGTGAAATTGACCCAGTTGTTGATAACCGGGATCATGTGACAACTTACCATGACTGTTGTTAGTGTGAGTGAAGGCAGATAATGAAAGGATCTTCTCAGTATGTTGATCTGGCTGTGTAGGACAGGCCTCTGGTCTGTTGATGTTATCTGGAGAAATTACAGTGAAATCCTATACAAACACTACATTTGCTTTTAAACCCACAGATTTAAGGCTTTAAGTAGGATGTCAACACTCTCACAACATACAGAGAGAATCCAAATCTCTATAATATATGTCTGAAACTCATGTCATTCTTATCGCCTGGCTCCACCAGTGAGTCCAACACCATCTCCATATGGAACAATGGTAAAGGCATACCTGTGGTGGAGCACAAGGATGAAAAGATGTACGTCCCAGCTCTCATTTTTGGCCACCTGCTCACCTCCAGTAACTATGATGATGATGAGAAAAAGGTCACAGGTGAGACGAGCCATCTTCTTCTACTTCTTTATCAGAGGGTGCTGAATTAGCTCTCTTGAAGGTGACTGGTATTTGTTTCTCTGGCCCCAGGTGGACGGAATGGGTACGGTGCTAAACTCTGCAACATCTTTAGCACCAAGTTCACCGTGGAAACAGCCTGCAAGGAATACAGACACAGCTTCAAACAGGTGAGGACGACTCTTCTATTAAAACTTCTTCAGCAATTACTCCTTCAAAATATTTAGGTTGGAATGTTTGTTATTAGTTGTGATTGAGATTTTAGTGTTAATTTGAACTACCTAGTTTCTACTCTGGAGAGTAACTTTAGTAATAAATACTTCTGTGGTCATTCTTTGTCTGATGCAAATTTCTGTGAGAAAACTGAAGCTGCTGCTGCAAGATAATGTGATAAGATGGTCATTACCATGTTTACACTCTGTACAAACAGCTGATGTGTTCAACGTTTCTTGATGGTAGTGACTCATCTGATCTACTTGTAGCACATTTGAATCAAGTTATTGCTGTTTTCTAGGATGTTTTCATCTGTTCATATGTGAGGTAAGGTTGTTTGAACTATGACCAAGTTTAGCCTGTTCTTTGAGGGTTGGATGAGGAGCGCTGTTGAGTCACAGGTGTTTCACATCACAGTTGGTAGAACTAAATGCACTGGGCACAGTGTGGGTGTTCTGGGTTCATAATGAAATCATAAAGCGTCATATGTTCAGTTGTTGTGAAGATCCTGTATTTGAGTATGATTGAATGTGTTTTGCTTTCCTCAGACGTGGCAAAACAACATGACCAAGACCTCTGACCCCAAGATCAAGTTCTTTGACGGGGATGATTTCACCTGCGTGACATTCCAGCCAGACCTCTCCAAGTTCAAGATGGAGAAACTGGACAAGGACATAGTAGCACTCCTTACCCGCAGAGCATACGATGTAGCAGGCTCCTGCAGAGGGGTGAAAGTCTCACTGAATGGGAAAAAGTTGCCTGTAAGTCTGTTTACACACATCTTCTCTGCTACACCGCCACAGCTGTTGAGGATGTATGGGAAATTTTAGTTCCAACTCTGACAGACATGTCAGATATGAATCTAATGAGGAGAGTCCAGTATGAGAGTTCAGGTGCAGATGCTGACATTCATATTTTCTGGGGTTACATGGAGCCAATATTCATATTAGAATAGGTTTAGATGTCCAAACCCAATTAAAATGCTCCGTATAAACACCTCAGTCAGAATAAACAGAAAGTGATTGGTGTTTCACTGGGTTTCAGAGGTAGAATATTCCTTCTCCCAAACTGATCAAAAGTAAAATTATATCATGTAAACAGTGATGTTTCTTCACTTGCAAATGCTTGAATAAAAGCGTCAAAACGATGACAACTACTGTGCTAGTCAGACTAGATATCCATCTTTGATCAGTGAGGTGATGTTTTGATCAATCTGCGCCAGAGTTCTCAACAGGCCTGAAAATTAAAACCTGACCCGACCCATGGGTGTTGAAGCCTGGATCCACACAGCTCGACTTACTAGCATTAATTCTCATGATTTCAGCCCGAACCAGCGCGTCTGGTTGGACGCTTGTAAACACCAGCATGGAACAGATCACATCACATGTAAACAGTTGACATAAAATCTTCATTTGGAATGATTTAAATCAGAATTAAAGAAGTCTGCATGTAAACCTGGCTACTGTGAAGTACACATAGAGAGTAAATGTGGAACAGGGTGAGGAAGATGTACTTAGTGTAGCATCAATGCATCTTATGAATGTGAATTAGAGTGAGTTCATTCTTTGTTAACTCTGTTACCTTTTTAAGCTTTGCTGCTGTCTCAAGGAAATTTCAAATGGACTCACTGTATTCTGCGTCCATCTCTGTATATTGTCATGTTTTGATATTTACATGTTTGGATTCCATGCAGTTGAATTAACCTCACCCTAACTTGAGCTTGTCCCCCCACAAAAAGGTGAACGGCTTCCGCAGCTACGTGGATCTGTATGTGAAGGACAAACTGGACGAGACGGGCGTGGCCCTGAAGGTGGTGAATGAGACTGTGAACGACCGGTGGGAGGTCTGCCTCACCATGAGCGAGAAAGGATTCCAGCAAATCAGCTTTGTCAACAGCATCGCCACCACCAAGGTACCCGAGCATCCCCAGTTATGCTCCCGCTGTCAGAACCCATCAAATAAGCAGAGAAAAAGTGTTGTTGACACGAGTGTGTGCTTCAGGGCGGCAGACACATCGACTACGTGGTGGACCAGATCGTGGCCAAACTAATTGAAGTGGTGAAGAAGAAGAACAAGGCAGGAGTGACGGTCAAACCCTTCCAGGTAGTGTGAATAATTTGTGCAGCATTTCTGAATGTGGCCTCGCTGCAGATGTGTATTCACCTTCTTCTTCTCCCCCGTGCTTCAGGTGAAGAACCACATCTGGGTGTTTGTGAATGCCCTGATAGAGAACCCCTCCTTCGACTCCCAGACCAAGGAGAACATGACACTCCAGACCAAAAGCTTTGGGTCCAAGTGCCTTCTGTCAGAAAAGTTCATCAGGGCTGTAAGAACGCTGCTCCTTTGTTTCACTGTCTCACTCTGCTTTTTGGCTTATTATGTAAAATAGCTGGACATCTAACATGAAAGGATTTTGTCTCTATCACCCACAGGCAACCAACTGTGGGATTGTAGAGAGTATACTCAACTGGGTGAAGTTCAAAGCTCAGACACAGCTAAATAAAAAGTGCTCATCTGTGAAGCACAGCAAGATCAAAGGCATCCCCAAACTAGATGACGCCAACGATGCCGGTGTGTATACGCACTCATTTATCAATGTGTTTGTGGACGTCCACAGCTGTGGATGTGGTCTCTTATCCTGAATCCTATATGTTGATGTGTTTTACAGAGTGGTACACAGATGTTAACTGATATGTGATAACGCATGATGCATCATCTGTGTGTATTTATGATAGGACACGAGTAGAATTTAAATTAACATGATTAACTGTCACAAATCTGTATTTTGTCACATTAACACATAACAGTTGAATCTAGGTTCCACAACCAATGTTTAGAAATATTAGCAAAATCAAACATGCAAATCAAAAGGTAACATTTGAAAGTGTAAATACACAGCATCAATAAAAAAAATTGTAAAAACCAAAAATATAGCCAAAGAAAAATTGACAATAAAAGTGAGGAAAATTGGTAAAAAACTCTCAGGCATCTCATTCCAAAGAGCCGTAGGAACAGCTAAAAAGGCTGCGGGCTGGTTCATAGGTCAGACATGTAGTAGCATCAGTGCATGGAAGCTAAAACTGGTCCAATGTGGTCACTCCTCCTGGATCCTGATCAAAGTCTGCCAGCTGTCTGTTTGCTCAGTGTGGAGCTGATGGAGTTGAGGTCGTAGCAGGTGAAGAGGCTGCTGCAGTAGCAGGGGAGAGAGAAGATAAAAGCATGTCAAGTGTCTGTGTCTTTAAAAAGATAAAACAGATGAGATTATTTTGGATGTAAGTCTCAAATGGTAAAAAGCAGACTGCACATTTCGTTGTGTGCAGCTGAAACTTTTTGTTGCTGTCAAACTTTGACACTTCTTGTACCTGTACCAGTTCTCTTTCCACTGACAGGATGGATGGATGAGTTTCTGTCAGTGATAGTTATGTTTCTGTGAAAAATATTATGTTATACTATTATTATTGTGAAGATGTGATAAATGATAGATTTTTACCATTTGAGCAATAGCAGTACCCATGGTTCCACCCTAATCAATGGTTTATTCAGCCTGTATTTGTGATCAGGTGTCTGCGTTTTTTAGTTTGACAGAAAGCACAGGTGTAAATAAACTGAATTCTGTTCAGGTAAATACATTTCTTGGTCTATTTGGTTTATTTGTACAACCTAATTGAATATTAATCATTCAGTAGTGAGAACTGTGCTTTTGTTACTATGACAAGAACAAATTCTGCTGTGAAAGGACTTGAGATTTGAGACCTTTATTTGAATACCGGCTTTGATTGTCACTACTGTCACTTTGTCATTTAAATGATTCATCTTTAATCTACCGATTAATCTGTGTCCCCAGGAGGCAAACACTCCTCTGAATGCACACTCATCCTGACTGAGGGAGACTCAGCCAAGTCTCTGGCTGTGTCTGGACTGGGAGTCATCGGACGTGATCGCTATGGGGTGTTCCCACTGAGGGGAAAGATCCTGAATGTGCGGGAGGCAACACACAAGCAGGTATGGGACTAGATGTTAGAGGGATTCCTCCTATGGAAACAACCTGTTACAGTGTAAGAGACAAGCTGACTTGAAGCCCCCCAGCTATATATGCAAGTTCTCACTGGATAGAACAAGGCAAGCACCGACAGATGTACAGCTTCAAAAGGCTGATAAAAGATGGAACTAATGATTAATGTTGCTTCTAGGCAGGAACAGTGATCATAACCTACTAGGGTTTGACTGAGTCTTGTTTTTTTTTAAGAACAGGATCTGAAGGCTTTATTTTTATTTGTATAGCCCATTTTTACAAACAGTTTGTCTCATCGACTGAGGAAACACCAGAGAAAAAAACAGGAGAAACCTCGGGGTGAGCAACAGAGGAGGGATCCCTCACCCAGTACAGACAGCCCTGCAGTAGATGTTGTGTAGATGTAAGAAAATAGTTTACAACATGGAATATGAAGTTACACAGTACAGGAAAGAAAGCAAAGTGGACAGAAATCACTTGAAGTGTGTGTGTACAAACTCAGCCTTCTACTGAATAACACAAGTCACCCTCTGAAGTCTGCAGAGCAACAGCAGCTAGATGAGCAGTCAGTTTTACAAACAGCTGCTGACAGATGAAGGTAAAACTGAACTCTTGATCACAATCACCCGCAATGTGTATGGTGAAAACAAGAAACCACATTTGATGAAAAAAAACCTCAACTGTTGCACCTGTGGTTGGAAATATTCTGCTATGGGGTTGTGTGGCACGCAGTGGTGCAGGAAATGTTACAGATACAGGGAGGAATGGATTCTACCAAGTCATTTTAACTTGTGCATGCAGATGTCAGAGAGCAATGAAGAAGGTGGAGCTGAAAAGAAGCTTCCACTACAGAAAAAATGATCTGAATGTTGTTAACTAACACAAGCTTTGCAAGAAGTTTTGAAAACCTCTGTATAGATCTTCAACACATTGTGTGCATTAACATTTCTGCCAACAGATAATGGAAAATGCTGAGATCAACAACATCATCAAAATCGTGGGCCTCCAATACAAGAAAAGCTACGAGGACCCAGAGTCGCTGAGGAGTCTGCGGTACGGCAAGATCATGATCATGACTGATCAGGTAGGTGGCCTCATGGACAGCAAAGGTGTCAGCTGCTCAGCCTGTCGCACAGTTCCTCAATGTGTCGTCTGCTCTCAGGATCAAGATGGTTCCCACATCAAAGGTCTGCTCATCAACTTCTTCCACCACAACTGGCCCTCCCTACTGAAACACACATTCCTGGAGGAGTTCATCACTCCCATTGTCAAAGTAAGAAAAACACACACAAACACTACCGCTCCAGTACACAAGCTAATTACAGGCATCACTAATATGTTAAAATGAGATGAAAATGACAGGACATGTTCTGATGATACAAGTCAGCGGTCCTGAAATGTGTGTTCCTCTTCTATAATACACATTCTACATCTCGGAGGCGACGTCTTTCCACATACGGGCTTATTTCACCTTTCAAATGGGGGTTTGTGCAAGACGCCACATCTGAACGGACCCTGAACGGCATGCACACGCTTTAACCAAGGAGGTGGCCACAGTTACCCAGGCCTTTACCTTAGGCAGGGAAGACCCTGTGAGAGTTGAGCAGACATCTGTGTGTGCTTCACCTGTAAAGAGGACGCCGCTAAAAAAAATAAAAACAACATCAGCAAGAAAAAACAAAAACTCACTTAATTCAGTAAATTATAAAAATGAAGTTGCTCCATGTGTTATTTAAGTCAGACTGACTGATGCAGTGCTCCTGTAGTGTGTACTCACATTGGCTGGTTCTTCATGTGTGTAGGAATTTCTGTATTATGAGAGCTACGAATTATGAGTGTGGGAATTGGTTAAATTATCCACTATCTCGCAGAGAATTTCAGGCCCTGATTAAGTGTAGTAGCACTGGCAGCTCATAGGGCTGTATCTGGCATAAACTCTGGGAGAAGGGGCGTGTTGTGGTTCTGTCATTTCAAACGGCAACACAGGTTTGTGGGTTAGAGTGTCACGATTTTGGTTTTGATACATGTATCGTTACAGGCTTAAGCACAGAGGATGTATGTCACTGGCTTCTATCTGTTTTAAATAAATTAACTTCAACACTAGGGCTGCACCCTGGTGCTCCCTGCATCATGATTTTTTTTGCTTAGAATTGAGAGATTCTCTGGCCTGATTTTTTTCCCCAAATCGAAATGTAAGCCTGGTGTCAGGGTGACAAGTGTGTTTTTTGTGATTGGGGCCTGCCACAGGCCAGCAACTGACTGATGGCAGGGCCCTATAGGCAACAGATTCATGAATGGAGTAGTAGAATTTAGGAGGTGTGATTGCATAAGGCCTTAAATCACTGTTAAATGTTGACTAGAAGTTTAAAAATATGACAAATCGTGTGTTATTATAAGACATTTATTGAACATGTTTAAACACCAACTATAGCAGAGTTTTACAAAAAGGCAGGCTCTTGAAATGCAGCTACTTCTCGAGAGTTACATTTTTACAATTAGGAGATGTAAACATGGCGTACCGCGTGTCATTCATCATGGAAACACGACTCTCTGCGATCGTGGAAACACGAGGTTCTGCCAGCAGTGTGGCGTTGGGAGCAGAGTGAAAACAAACATGTGTGAAGAAAACCCTCTGGTTCAGCGTTTACCACCTCGGCTGCTCTGACACTGTAGGGGACAGCGTGCTAACAGCCACGCTGGCTGCCTGTGTCTCATGAGCCATGGCTCGACTAACGCTAACGTTAACGGCCTTTCCTTCTTGACGTGTCCCGTTATGCTCGACAAAGTTGTGACATGAAGTTATCATATCCTGACAGCTGTTGTGTTTTATCTAGCGTTCCCTCAACGCTGCTGTCTCTTTTGGAAAACTCTTTTAACTGCCGGTGGACTTCCTCCTCCACTGAATCCAAGATGTAAAGACGCTTTGTCACAGATTGAGGGACACGCAACGACAGCGCGGTGTTTGGGGACACTTGAGAAACCTGTAGAGGAAAATAGGAGTGTTTGTTTGTGATGCAGCTCGTGAAATAAAATAGTCAGAACAGTTGCCATTTAGAAATGAGATCACATGCAGGTGTGAATCAAAATCCAGGTGTGAATACAAACTTACTGTGTGGAGGGCAAGTTAAAAAAAACTATTACCTGCAAGGACACAAAGAGTTTACACTTCACGTTACTGTAATATACTATAATGTGGACTCAAAGAACACGTCTACATTGTATTTGGATGTGTGACAAAATAGAGAAATCCTGCAGCAAGGTGATCAATACAGTCATAATCATTTTGTCTGTGAAAATTCCTCCATATAAATGATGCATACACATGTACTAGAAGAAAACTGTTGCACCAACAATCGGTGTTTGGCTCGAGAACACAGCACAGCGTGTGTACAAGGAGAGAATAATTTGTAACTAAGAAAACAAACTGGATCCTTAAAAGGAGCTTAGGAAAGATTAAATGATTTTATACAAAATGTAGACACAGGAGAGCTTCTTCTGGACCTGAGCTGTGTTGATTTGTTGATTTTTGTTGTCTGCAGGTGACCAAGAACAAGCAGGAACTGGCCTTCTACAGCATTCCAGAGTTTGATGAGTGGAAGAAACATACAGAGAATTATAAAACCTGGCATATAAAGTACTACAAAGGTTTGCTACTCAAGTGTTTACACATATAAATCTATATCTATCTATAAAGAATGTGTTTTTTTTTTTATAAACTCAATCTGCCTTCTGTTTTAATAATTCATTTTTAATAATTTTTCAGGTTTGGGTACAAGTACGAGCAAGGAGGCAAAAGAGTACTTTGCTGACATGGACAGGCACCGCATCTCCTTCAGATACAGCGGTGTGGAGGATGATGCTGCCATCACTCTGGTGAGTTTAATGTGACTAGTTAATCCAATCCTCTTGTCAAAGAAATCCACATAATCTACAGACAAACACCATTTCAGACAGTTCAGTAGGAGTGAATCAGATCCTCTCTGATTACTCACATCACAAGGGTTTGAGAGCTTCTGCTCAAAATCAAAATTCTGCATCAAATGAGCTACACATGAATCAAACCTTATGAAAATGTTCCTTGATTAATCCTGTTTATAAGTTAATATAGGCCTGGGTACACTTTTATTCCTTTGCCAGGCCACAGTCAGTGTGTTTGAGGTGTCCATCTGCATGTCCCATTCCCGTGGACCCTGTCTTAACAGTGCCCTGATGGAACTCCCTCAAACTTGGCACTGTCACTTGGAGTCGAGCATGAAATGATTAGACTTTGATGGTGGAAGTCACACAACACTTTTTGGACTTAACTGAGGATTTCCCACAATTTAAACAAAATGTGTGTGTCATCCAGTGAAAAAAAATCAGATCTGAATGTGATTTGAAACGGTGCAGAGGTGTCTCAGCATTAAGCTGGTACCTCCATGTTCTGCTGTTTGGACACAGTATGGCCTGTAACAAAGTTTGCAGTAAAGATGCTTTTTGTTGTTGTGTTTCAGGCCTTCAGTAAGAAGAAGACAGACGACAGGAAGGAGTGGCTCACTAACTTCATGGAGGACAGACGCCAGAGGAGGATGCACGGCCTGCCAGAGGTTTGTGGCTTTGCCTCAGTGATGACAGGAGGAAGGATAGTTTGGTTTTGCTGTGTTTGCTGCTCCCACTGTGGGAATCATTCAGACCGAGCTGCACAAACTCTGGGATTAGATGGTGTTTCGTTTTCCGTGGTTTTCCTCAGATCTGTTTGACGTCTGAAGACCGATCACTGTAGATTCGTTGACAGTGTCTAAACTTTTCTGAAGTCATGTAAAACCACTCAGATGTAATATTGTACCAAAGATTGAAGCACATGTATGACATTTTATTTGAATTGGTTTTCAGCAATACCTGTATGGAACCCAGGCCAGACACCTCTCCTACAATGACTTCATCAACAAAGAGCTGATTTTGTTCTCCAACTCTGACAATGAGAGATCCATCCCATCTTTGGTTGATGGTTTGTAGACACACTTTATGTCTTTGTCAATTCTTTCACTCATGGAAGCAAAGCAGTCTTCATTTAGCCTTCCTCCCACAGTCTCTCCCTGATGGTATATGTGTGTGTGTGTGTGTTGTTTCCAGGTCTGAAGCCAGGTCAGAGGAAGGTCCTGTTCACCTGTTTGAAAAGGAACGACAAGAGGGAAGTGAAGGTAGCACAGCTGGCTGGTTCAGTGGCTGAGATGTCGGCCTACCATCATGGAGAGGTACGGTGTCTTCTAGATGTGTCTTTATCACAGTGTCTCAGTGATACCTTCAGGAAAGGTCAAAGTTTAACACCTTTAGGTACAAGTCAAAAATTCATACAAACAAAAGTTGCATTCAGTAATTCACTGACTATTCACTATTGCTGACCACCCACTTTTCATTCATCCATGTAGCAAGCCCTCATGATGACCATAGTGAACTTGGCCCAGAACTTCGTGGGCAGCAACAACGTGAACATCCTGCAGCCTCTTGGACAGTTTGGTACTCGCATCAATGGAGGAAAAGACGCTGCCAGCCCTCGTTATATCTTCACCATGCTTAGGTGAGTGGTAGCTGTTATCTTCCAGGTTCAGGTTAGGCTGTGGATTTGATCTGAGCAGGGATCAGTTTTTGAACAGAGGCAATTGAATAATTTCAGGATACTACACGGACTCATGTGAAACCTTGAGGCGAATGTGTCTGAAGTGGCTGCTCTTGTAACTGTGTGATGTCATTCCCCCACAGTCCTCTTGCTAAGCTGTTGTACCCAGCAGTGGATTCCAACCTGCTGAAGTTCTTGTACGATGACAACCAAAAGGTGGAGCCTGAGTGGTACATTCCCATCATTCCATTGGTGCTGGTGAACGGCGCTGAGGGCATCGGGACGGGCTGGGCGTGTAAGATCCCCAACTACGACGCCAGAGAGATCGTAAACAACATCAACCGCTTGCTGAACCACCAGGATCCCCTGCCTATGGTAAACACTGAGGACTGATGAGGCCACTTTGACCTGTGTACACTGTCAGTTATATTGTTGCAAATAAGAACACGGAAATTGAGATTTTTTTCTTTATTGTGAAGCATTTTAGCAGCTCAGAGATGATCATGTACCTCTGTGGTTCGTTGGTTCTGGTGTGGATGCATCAACATTTGAGGCTTTTCTAGGAAAAAACAAAAAAACATTGTCTCAGTTTTTGTCCCTCTGCTTATGTTTCTACTCATTCAGCTTCCCAGCTACAAAAACTTCAAAGGGGTGATCCATGAACTGGGTCAGAACCAGTACCTGGTTAGTGGAGAGGTGTGTGTCATAGACAAGAACACCATAGAGATCACAGAGCTTCCTGTGAGAACATGGACACAGGTAAATCTCAGCTGCTTTTCTTTTGCCTCTTGAAATGTTTTATATTGCGGTGTCTTTTCCATGTAAGATTCAATTTAACTGGTCCCACAGAAGGAACTGAAATATTTACGATAACCAAAAAATAACATAAGTTTGTAGTTGTGTGTGTTAACTGGAGTATTCAGATCTGGTTTGTTATGTATTTGTTGTACTGTAAATAACAGATTCTTTCCTTCTGTGTGCAGGCCTATAAGGAGTCTGTTCTGGAGCCCATGCTGCAGGGCACTGACAAAACACCGGCTCTCATCAATGACTATAAGGAATACCACACAGACACCACAGTGAAGTTCGTGATCCGCATGTCTGAGGAGAAACTGGCCCAGGCCGAGGCAGTCGGCCTCCACAAAGTCTTCAAGCTGCAGTCCAGCCTCACCTGCAACTCTATGGTAACGTGAAGAATAAAGCTTTTCAGAGGTTTTGGCTGCACTGCACCAGCAAGGCCACGATTCCAGAGTGAATGTGATGTAATCAGATGATATTGCAGTTATGAAAACATGATAGGACCATATGAAGTCAGACATACGGTACATTAAGTTCTCATTCTTCAACTGTCTTGTTTTCTCCTTGTTTTGAAGTAGGTAGGGAGTGAATTTCTTTTTTCTCTGTTCAGGTTCTGTTTGACCACATGGGTTGTCTGAAGAGGTATGATTCAGTCCAAGACATTCTCAAGGAGTTCTTTGAGCTCCGCCTGCACTACTACAAACTGAGGAAGGACTGGTTACTGGGCAGCCTGGGAGCTGAGGCCTCCAAACTGTCCAACCAGGCGCGCTTTGTACTGGAGAAGATTGAAGGAAAAATTACAATCGGTAAGAAGGAAGGAAGAAAAAATAATTTCCTAATGAAGCCACATATATTTGTTTATTATTTCTATTCTAATTTCTTTTTTTTATTTACCCTGATAGAAAACAAATCTAAGCGGGAACTGATCCGCATGCTGGTCCAGAAAGGCTACGAATCAGATCCAGTGGCAGCCTGGACAAAAGCTCAGGAAAAGGTATTCTTCTAGAACATATCGAACATCTACACAGTTCACAGGTTACAGGTAAAAATGTATGAAGCCTGTGATAGGTACTATGAATGACTTTATAGTGTAATCCAACAGCTTAGGCTTTATAGTACTCTTTAATAACAATGAATGCAAGGAAGGAGCTCTTGCATCACCCAAAAGGCAGATCAATAAATCCACAGGAATCATGGCAGAAAGAGTTGGACCGTGTCATCTAATGTTTCCTCTTTGTCTGTGTCAGGCGCTGGAAGAGGATTACCAGGACGGAAATGACAGCGACAGTTCGGTGGACTCGGGCTCATCCTCGGGGCCAAACTTCAACTACATACTCAACATGCCTCTGTGGTGTCTGACTAAAGAGAAGGTGGATGAACTACTCAAACAGAGGGACCACAAGGTGAGACTTATTTATCATTCCCAAACGGGAGCCAGTCCCCTCATCCAGCAACGTTCAGTGCTTTGATCAGCCCATGGTTTTTCAAGGCCGCATTTCAGATCTAGTGTATGAAAATGTGCAGTAGATATGTGTCAGTGAACAAAGTCGATGTGTGCTGATTTGCAGAGAGGAGAACTGAACGATCTCCAGAAGAAATCCTCCGAGGATCTGTGGAAGGAGGACCTGGCCGTCTTCATCGAGGAGCTGGATGTAAGTTCTGTGCTCCAGCTGTTGACTACTGTCTCTGTTACAGCTGGCAAGTTGCGGTGACATTTCCAAACCAGATTTTCGTTTGAGACATAAATAAGAAATAAATAAAAAAAAATAAAAAAACTAATTTGAAAGTCAGAATAACAACTTCATCTGTACAACAAAATCAGGTCAGACTATATGACTCTGAGTTTCTGTTTCTGAGTTTCCTGTTGCTCTCCTTTGCCTTTTTTATGTCTTCAAATGCGCCACAACCCTCTCTTGGCCTCAAGGTTGAAACTATGAAGGACGGTTGTTGAACACAGCTTTGTGGAAAGTATTTAATTAGACAGGAGCCAGATGAGTGGTTTTAATATCATTTTTCACTTTTTAGATAAAATGCTCTGTTGTATAAAACCTTTATTTACTCACACAACAAGTGAGTGAAATTATAAAACAGCTGTACACTTACATTTTAAATATATTGTTTTGATTTAGTCCCCCAAAGGCTTCCATAGAAATACATTAGTTAATGAAAACAGTGTTTCAAACACAAAACACTGAGGGAGGACTGTGCTCAAGGTACATGATTCATACTGTTAAATAAGTACTATTTAACAGTATGAGCTTTTTGTTTGCAGATGAAATGTGTTTATCTGGCTTGATTTGTCTTGTCCACTTGTGCCATGTTTCAGCTTGATTCAATTTGACACGACTTTACTTTACCTGAGTGTTCATTAGGTTTAAGTACCTGGAAGCTGGTACATGGCACTACTTCTCTGGTACCGCCTCGTCTGAGCTTCCAAAACGGATATCCTGCACGGCTAAAAGCTATTTTAATTCCCGCTGTAGGCCTGTTAATGTCACTTTATTAAATTTTAATATTTTTTCAGACAAGAAAGTAACCGTTTATGTGGTCAGTTTATCCAAATAACGCCATCTATGGGACCAGCTGGCCAGGCAGGACCAGTGGGTCAGCGAGCAGCTGGTCTCCTGAGATGATGGGCCGGTCAACCTCCATCGTCACATTTCAATTATGTTCTAACTGGTACCAAAGCTGAGTCGTGTCGAACTGCTACCAAGTACTGGAAACGAGGCTTTGGTTTATTCCTGTACTGACTTTCATTTGTATTGTAAAAGTTTAAAGTGATGAAACTTAAGACTTGCTGTGTGTTGTCGGTCAGAATGTGGAGACCTTGGAGCGGGAGGAGCAGAGCGCAGGAAAAGCCATCAAACTAGTGAAGGGTAAAGTGGGCAAACCTAAAGTGAAGAAGATGAACCTGGAGGAGACCATGCCTTCGCCTTTTGGCCGCAGGGTGGAGCCTCCAACTCAGCCGATCAAATCTGACGCTGCCAAGAAACTGACCAAAAAGAAGAAGGTAACGACCACTGATGCCTGTTGGAAAAGAAAAGAATGACGTTTGGATGTCAGGGGTTGTTACATGTGTTTTTCTCTCAGGGCGACGCAGATGCAGCGGTGAAGTTGGAGTTTGATGACGATGGTTTGGGTGCAGAGGGAGGAACAGGAGAAAACTCTGTTGCCAAACCAAAGGCTCCACGTGTCAAGAAGGAGAAGAAAGAGCCAGGTCAGCTCTTACTTCTAAAGATTCAGATGGTTCTTCTGTCTCATGTTAAAATCGTGATCTTTACATTTTCTTTTTCTTTTTTTTTATGTTGTTTTGCTTTATTTATCTGTTACTGTTTCCAAGTGCACTCAGTAATTAAGGCGAACTGCTCAGTGTTTTTCCCCTCAAACCTTTCAGGTTGACAGAGACTGATATTTGATTGTGCAGACTATTATCTGTGATAAGAAGTTGTGGGATTGGATTTGTTGTATCAGCAGATAAATGATAAATCATCTATAAATCAATTACTGGTCAGTTTCAACTTTCCAGACATTATACACTGCTAGCTGGACAAACAAAGTACCTCAAAACCTGTAATCCATCACTGAACGAGTATGGTCTCAGTCCTGAGTGAGAGTGCTGACAGCGGTTTCCCCTGTGTCCTGTGCTGCAGGAACTCCTAGAGTGAGAAAACCTCCAGGACCCAAAGGCACCCCTGCTAAGAAGGTGAAGAAGAGAAACCCCTGGTCTGATGACGAGTCCAAGTCGGAGAGTGATGTGGAAAACAGTGAGCCGCTCATCCCCAGAGAGACCAAGTCACAGAGAGCATCAGGTACGACTGGCACATTAAACTTGAGTGTATAGCTGTGACACGGCTTTAGCTGATAAACTGCACACAGTGACAAATGTGAGGAAAACCCTGAGTAAATAAGTGGCGGGTCAGGACAATGGTGTCCTCGTGCATTCACTGGGCACAGGGAAGCAGTGAGTGGTTGGATCAGTGTGAAGATGAGGGGGGTCAGATGCTACAGCAAGGCTCAACACAACTGAACACATAAGGGAGAGTCTGGATTAATGTGTCAGCAAAACAGTCTCCATCATCATCATCATCAAAACTCCAGAGGAGAAAAGGGAGTTCCAGTCACTCCTCCAGTAAAGTCTAGAGACTTGGACCCTTCTGACAGGAGCTTCATTAGACACATTTTGTTGGGTTTCCTTTAATCTATCACTCATCTGTATTATACTAATAAAACCATTGCCATTATCTGAGTTTTGGTGGCTGTTAGCCAGAGGAACGAACCCATCCAGATGTTACCATGGACTCAAAGGGAAGGTGGCTGTTGGCCTGGCCCACCGGCCCCATGCCTGTTTGGTTAGCTGTGTGGTCATTAGCTGCTCTCTAACACCCCCTGCAGCTACTGCTTCTCCTTGTCTGGTCCCTTTACCTCCACGGGAGCCAACACCTTACTCCTCGAACTTTACAAACACCTCCTTGCAATGATGTGTGCCATGCAAATCTTGTGCTCCATCAGCCTTCCCTGTTCACTGCCACATTCCTTTCTTCCTCTCATGCTCTGCCTCTGACCCCTCTTCCCACCGCACAGTTATTTCACCCAGGGGCTCTGGCTTTATGGGCACCATGTCTAGTCACAGTGCAGCGCTGCAGTATTCTGCTGTGAGAAAATCATTTGCAAGTTAATGATGATAATTAATCTGGTGATGTTCTGCCCCAAACCAGTTCTGACTGTATCCTAAAGCCATAGGAGCTAATGAAGGCACTTGACCATTGCACATGTTCCTTCATGTCACTGTAGTGTAATGTGACTGGATACTACATGCACCATCTCCAGCTCTGGTGTGAGTAACGTTACAGTGAACAGCATCAGTCATGTATCCTGCACTGTTCTCTTCCTCTGAATATGTTGAAACTCTTTGATGTGACCCACTGTCAACATCAGGGCTCTGATGACAGTGTCTGGAAGCGTGCAATTTCACTCAGTGACATCAAACCACCTGAGGACAGAGAGAACTGGGCGGCTCAGTGGAGGTTACCTCAGGCTCATTATCCTCTGTCGGCTCCAAGTGTCTGAATGTGGTCTGATGCAACCGGGCTGAAACAGGAATAATGATTGTACAAGGCCTCAGAATCCACAGCAGTAATAATGTGGTTTGACACAGGCTCCGCTCTTGTTTTTCAGCTTCCAAGCCAAAATACACATTTGACTTCTCGGAGGAGGAGGACGAAGAGGAAGAGGAGAACGGAGACGAGGACGTGACTTCCTCTCCGGTCAGGTCGTTCAAAGACGACTTCCCAACGTCTGACGCCAAGAACCGCTACAACGACCATAACGACGAGGAGGAAGATGACGATGACAACGAAGACTCATTCTCCCCAACAAAACAAAAGCCCACGTAAGACCACAGAATGGGTGGGGGAACACTTTAGTACTGCCATTATGTGATTTTTAGTTTAGTTGTCACACTAATTCCTGAACTAATATTGATTTTCTGATTCACACTGATTTAATGTAAAAACAACTTTATCTCACCAGTGGCCCAGCTGGTAGCTGGTCAGCCTTTTAGCATTAGCCACTCACAGTGGTTAGATCCTCATGTTTCACAATGCCAGGACCAGTACCTGTTTACCTCTGTGCTCATTTCAAACAGCTACAAATCAGTCCCCATAGACTCCCATGTTCAAATGTCTTTTTTGATAGCCTGGTACAAAACACGTTCACCTCTACAGTTAATCCTAATTTCCCTAATTTTCATACAACTGACCTGTTAACATTTGGATGAGCTAGTTAGTGGCAGTTGCAGTCAGGTAATATCAAGATGGTCAGAGTGGAACAGCTCACACTGAACTTCAAAACCCTGTGGGTAACATCACAGAGGCTACATCCAAATCTTAGATACCACACAGAGGGGTGTTGCTTCATGACCTAACAACTTCCTAATTTCTAATGACAGATTTTTCATTAGTCTGGCTCCAGACAGCTGTAGCAGTGATGCTTTTGAAGTTAATCACATGATAAACGTGGTCTCTAGAAATTTGTGATTCAAGCTTTTTCCACAGTTGGGTCTACATAAAAATTGAATCACTATTTAAATCCAGTCTCAGATCTTCCTGTTTCTCACTTTTATATATTAAAACAAGTTACATATATATAAAAAAATCTGAATATACTTTTCCCCTTTGAAGGCCTGCACCAGTAGCTAAGAAGAAAGCAACAACCAGCACGTTCTTGTCCAAACCAGCCTTCTCTGAGAAAAGCAATGACAGTGGTGAGTAGAAGCTGTGGAAGTGACTCCAGTGCTGTTTGATCTTACCTTTCTATGATGTTAATTACAATGCATGACTTAACTAATGTTATTTTATATTATTATAAAATAATTATTACTGTAATGCAAATTATTGATTAGGTTTTTTCTCCAAGTTTCACGTTTCTTTTTTACACTTGATTTCATAATTGATGTGGTTCCTGCTTCTACAGTAGGTTTTTCATTTGATGGTCCTGTAACTCAAAGAAGAAATGCCCATTAAGAATAAAATCTTCACAGTAAAGTGGAGGAATTCCTTTATGATACCACTGTGGCACATCTCTGAACAAAAACTAAAGTGAATGAGAAAATAAATGTGAGCGAGTGGAATAACTTGAAATGAACTTTAAAAGAATATTTGGCAATCAGTTTCGCTTCAAAATGCAATTCTTAAATCATTGTTAGTTCTGCAGTATATCAAAGACAAACCTGAAGCAAATGTAAGGTTAGATTACACAGTGTTGAAGAGGAGCTTCATGTTCTACATGGAGGAGTCTGTGCAGATGAAGATGCTGTGCTCCACCAGTTGCTCACTGGGCACTCACTGCATCACGTGACAGCAAAGATGATGGGTGGTGTGTGTGTGTGTGTGTGTGTGTGTGTGTATGTTTGTGTCATAGACGGGTCCAAGTCTGACAGTGATGATGACAACGGCCCGGTGTTCTCCACTTACTCCAGCAGCTCTGCATTCGACAAAGTATCGCCAGCAAAGAAAGGTAATGTTAAATCTGACCAGCAGGGGGTGCTCTAATAACTCTGATCACTGTGAAGTAGGGGGGGAGGACCACTCTCTGAAGGGATTACTGACTTGTTTGTGCATTCAGTGACACTTCAAGTGGAACTCATTAAGTCTAATATACATTTTTTATAAGTATATTGTGGATTTAGCTCATCAAAGCATGATATAACTGTCATGTACAAAAAGGGGGGGGGGG
>OMNW01007322.1:5698-30432 GCA_900303245.1 Selene dorsalis | reverse complement strand
CCTCCCCACCCTCCCTCCTTTTTTCATTCTTCCCTGGCAAGAGATGCCTGAAAAACAAAAAGAAACCAGGCAATAAGGTGACACTGTCCACTCCCAACAAATTGCTTTCCCCTCCACCTTCCAACCCATTCAGAGAGCTAAAAGGAGTCAAAAGAGACACCATGTGTGCCTTCATATAAATGCGCGTGTGTGTGTATGTGCCTGCATGTATGTGTATGTATGTACGTGTGTCTTTAAGGGAGAGCAGGGGGAGCACGCAGGGCAAACACAAGTAGATTTCCTCTCGGACACAATCTCATCATCTTTTGTTACCGCTGTCAGGCAGATGGTGCCGTCTGGTTCCACGTTTAACACACACACGTGCGCCAACAGACATACAAGTACACACACTCCTGCCTGCTCAGTAAAAGACCATACATCATTTCATTACCCGTCTTCGGTTTTGTACAATAACATCCGCTAGGGTAATAACCGCATGCTCTCCCAGAACATTTCATCAGGGATATCAGCCCATACTGTTGAGCAACGTTGCCAGGTCTCGTTTTATTGTAAAACTATCCCCTGCATTTCCCCTCCACCACCGCCACCACCTTCAATCAAACAACACCTGATACTTTTGATTAAATCAGAATCAACTTCATTCAGGCTGGTGGCACCGGTGGTGGAAAGTGGCAATAAATGTTCAGAGGTAAACTGTATTGTACCTTATGTAAAGAAAATTGTCAGCAAAGGAATGCAAATGAAGAGAAATTCCAACCAACAGAGAGCCCTAATGTTGAGAATGACATTGTATCTTTTAAGGTAGCAATATGAAATACATATTCTATGCTACAATATTGCTTTCAAGTCCCTCAAGGCTAAATGTAGCTCTGCTTGTCCATTTCCAGCATTGGAGCAACATACTTGCTACTGAGTTTGGAGGAGCTGACATCAAACCAGAAATCTAATTAAATACTTTGTGACTCTAGTCCCCTCATCCCTAAGTAGTTATGTCAAACATTTAGCAATCACCTACATATCCTGTAGACAAATAGCAACATCAAGTCTCTGGCCAGCTGATAAACAGTCAGTCAAGTCAGATGTTACACTATTGCTAATCGCTATCTGTGCCTTTTATTGGACTGTGCTGGCAGTGTTCAATGGATTTATGTAAGCATTTCCTCTGAAAAACTGCTGTTCACTGTGGCAACAACCAAACAAAACCAATGAGCTGCAAGGTACTGGAATGCAATATCAGCCGATAAATCTACTCATGGTTCATTACTATGTTGCCATGACTTTTATTTAAATATTGATTAGAGTAGATTTAACGTTGTAGATACAAAATGTGAAGTATTTGCTCCTATACATTGTTGATGATATCTGGCTAGTTTTCCACTAGGAGAAATGAAAAGAACATGGCCGAAAGTCTCTTTTTTAACAAGAATGCGGGGGATTTACAGCTTTCTGAAAATACACTAGCGTGTCTGACAGTGTTTTGTGCTCTTCTGTCTTCACGCATCCCTCTCTGTGTGTACAAGCCTGACTGAGCACAGTCATGTATGCGCCTGTACATGTAAGTGTAGATTGTTGTACTGCCGTGTAAGCCCGGTCCCTGTGCATTTTCACACTTCTTTCGTTTGCTGAAGCTTTGTCTGTTTTCCAACGCTGGCTTTGACAACAGAGCTTGTCACAGGAAGTAAATCATCATCATAACGACTGAACGGTCGACTGATAACACAAAAGAACAGCACTGACACATCAATGCTGTACAGGGTCACCGTGTCATAACTGTTTATAGACCCGTGTCTGCACAGCTGCCTCCTTTACAATCTTCTATCATCGATACCCCTAGCTGCACAGAGGTGGGAACACTGACTGGCTGACTTCCTACCACCTGACCACAGACCTCTTTCAAAGTTACTGTCTATTCAGTTTGAAATTCCAGTCAGTCATGAGTCATTATTGACAGGTTGGTATTTCAAAGACAGACAGCTCTGCTTTTAAGAATCTGATTTGAAATTCACAGTCATGAGAGAGGTCTAGTGGATTTGATTGAGACAGCTGATCTGTACAAAGCTGACACAAAGCTTTCAGTGATACTGCTGCAGCTGAAACTCCTCTTCAGTTTGTACCACAGTAACCATTTGAGGAACACAGGTCATCAGCTCTTAAAGCAATCCTCCACCACTAGTTGATGCTGTAGTAAGTAGCTAATTAGCCACAGTTAGAATGAGTTAAATCATCTCTGACACACTGTGTATCTATTAAAAATACATATTCAACACATTTTAGCACTGGAAAATGAAATTTCATATAAATGTAAAAATACCACAGACACATAAATGCCTTTGCAAAATAGTGGGAGGAATATCTCTTTGCATTTTTGTGCACATAATTAGGTGCATAATTATTCATCAGCTCGCCTACCTTCTTGCAAAATGCTGACAATACAGAGTCAATAGTCATGAAACACCACGGGGATCTGGAGCACCGAGAAGAATAATGGAATATGACTCAAGAACCTTTGGTGTCCTCGTCCTGAGGAAAATGTGTCTGTGTATGTGAATGTGTATGACAAAAGTGTGTGTGTGCGCATGCGTGTGTGTGTGTATGTGCGTGCAGTATGCCAGCCAAGTTTAGGCTACACAGCAGATGGACAGTTTTGAATTAAACGTTGTGCATGACATGATTGCTCTTTCTCCGATCTTCCTATCTCTCCATCATTCTCTCTGTCCTTCCCTCTCTTCCTCTCCCTCCTTCTCTCCCTCCTTCTGTCCATGGCTACATGAAGGCCAAGTCATGAGCTGACTTTGCTTTCAGAAGCCTTTTGTCTGGCTTGGCAGCAGAACAGATTCAATCATGTCTGAAGGTCAAGAAGTTAAAAACCCCCAAGTTGCCTCCTGTTTCCCTCTCTCCATGAGATGACGAGAATGGACACAGCGAGGAAAAACAAATAATAAGGAAACATTCAAACCAAAGGAAATGATTCTGCAAGTAAACATCGCCTCATTTTTCTAGGAAAACATGCATGCAGTCAAAGTATTGACACAGACAAACACACACACACCCTGGTTACACACCATTCCACACAAATGTCCACATAGCATAGCATAGGAAAGAAATGCGCACTTGCCCTGTGGGGAATTTATCTTGTATTTCAGGAGAGCTCAGTGCACAAGCAGACAGTGCTTCCATTTATACCTCACGTACACACACAGAACTTACATAAATAAACAGAAATGTGTGTGTAAAGTTGTAAAAGGAAATGACAGTTTGACAACTTGTAGCTGTTTGCTTCCACATAACAGCTTATTAGTCAGTGAAGTAAATAACTGAAACATCAAATCTCCCTGAAATAATATCTCCTTAAACAAGCTGTAGTTGTTAAAGGTGCTAAAATAAGAAAAAAATCTATATTAAAAAAATGGCATGCTTTGCTTTAAACCTTGCTTCAGCTGTCTTCCATGAGATGCTTTTAATTGCTACCTGTGTTTTTTTCCTCCTTAAATTATTTCACTGTCAAATTAGTTTTGAAAATCCACGAACGAAAACACTGCCATTGTTTTAACCTGGAAAAAAAGTAATTTAACTTTCTTTAAATGTTTTTCTCTTTTTTTTCTAAATGGAGGAATTTTAAGGGGTGTTAAGTTTTCCACATGCTGAATATCTCATTTTAGAGTGACCCTCTTCATTCACAGTGAAACTGTTTCCATGAGATTTATTATCCATCAAAAGCAGCAAGAATAGGAAGTAATTAAATGCTCTGTGGAAAGCTGCTCAGCAGGACCTTTCTGGTCAATCACACTTTTTTTCTGACACTTCTTTCACTTTTTCCTCATAATTATTTTATGACAATTGGAATTTAGAATTTATTCAAGTATATTTCAGCATGGAGAGATGATGGTTTTTTGGGCAAAAAGAGAAGTGCACGGTCTTAATACAAGTAGTGGTGGTAGACAACCAAATCCGTTTTACGCGATGGGGTTGAGGATTATTGAAGTGTGTGTGTAGATGGGAGGACTGGCCAGATTAACATTCCAGGGGGAATTTTAACACTCTGGGCGACAAATTTGCAACACTGTTCCCCCTTGTGTTCCTCCTGTGTGCTAAGCCCAGGATCCAAGTTTAGAGGAGGTCATCTGGAAAGAGCAGAGCGAGAGAGAGAGAAAAAAACTTCTTTCCTGAGAAATCTGTCGGACTCCACTTAAAGAGAAGGCAGCGTGCAAGTGTGTGTGTGGTGGGGAGGAATTAAGCAGCAATAGGAGGAGGAGATATATTTTTCAGTCTCCCTGTTCCCACTGGCTGAAACTGCTGCCATTGTTTTGGATGTTGGCATACAATGAACTGAGGATTTGATAATGGAATGTAAATGGTGCAGTTTAGAGTTATCTCCATTAGCTAATGCTCTAAACACTGAAAATCTATACTTAAGGGAGCATGGTCTGCTGGTCATCTTGCGTATTATGCCATTAGTGTCGTACCAGATCATTTGCTCTGAGCTTTGTATGAAACTAACATTTGCATTAGTTTCTTATACAATTGTTTTGTGACAATCAACTGCTTGATTTCAAAATGCAACTAATTAATTTTAAAGGATTAGTTCAACCAAATCCCAAGGAAAAAAGTATGTGACTTAGATGAAAAAATTGTTGTTTCTAGGGTAAAAAAAAAGTATAAGAATGATTTTTTAAATAATTTTGGAAGCATGAATTAAATCTCCTCTCACCCATATGACAAAACATCTGTGCATTTATACATCTGGGGGTTAATCAGCAAAAATATATTAACTGTGTTAAGATGAATATCCATGAAACATTACAGTCCACGTGTTCCATACATTGGAAAAAGGAATGGTGGACCAGTTATTTTAACTTTGGAGAGACAAACAAAATTTGACTTTTAGAATTAAACCAAATCTGCAAGATTCAACTCTATGTCTGAAAGTGACCAGCTGAGCAATATCCTCAAAACTCTGTCTCTGTATTTGCATAACCTTTCAGAAAAATTGACCTTGTGATATTTACGGTAATGCACTCATCTCCACTGCAGAACTGCTGTCTGCAGTTGAATGTGTCAGTCTGGGTAAGTGGAGCCAGCGAGGAATATCTCTGTCCCTCTCCCACAGCTTATCTGTTAGCAGCTCTTGTGTGTGTCAGGGCAGGGCAGGCGTGGGAGACAAGACACCACAGTGTCATCTGCTCCACACCGGAAAACCCAGGTATCTAAATAAAGCATAAAGTGTAGCGCTGGCGTACAAACAGATAAGCACTCTCATTCCACTCACACTGTCACGCAAACAGCATCCAAACGAAAAAAGTCTTCAGAGGGATGCAGCGCTTTTCAAACACGTCCGCAGGCAAAATTTATTTGTGTTTCACCAGAAAGCTGTCTCTTGCTGCTCTTGTGAAATTTTAGATTTGAGTTGATGGATTATATGTTGTGCTAGTGGAAAGGAAAACGCTACAAGCCTCTCTCTGTTGAAATACTTTGATTAAAGCATGGACTGAGCAAACACAGAAACTTCTCTAAGAGGAATGAAAGACGGCAATCACTTGGTGGGACGGAAAAACAGGAACACACATCCAGCAGGATGAACACACTCACAAACAAATGTACACTTAATGTATGCAATACACACTTAAAAGTGTGGTTTCTTCATCTACACACACACTCCACAACACATATTGCAAGCACTACATATTGTATCTTCCTCATAGAACACAACTGTTACTCCAGCTTTCCAGGCTTGCTCCCACATCTGCAGTGGTTAAAAGAGTAGGCAGTGGATATGAGTTTGCATGTTTATGTGTGAGTCTGGTAGCTGTAACACTGGAGCGGTTCATAATATACTGTGGGCTGCAGGGTGCTAACAGCGGGGGGAGGTTGTGCAACACAAACCACGGATAAGAGGGAGAGGCAGAGTAAGAGTCGGCATCTGGTACTTGGGTTGAGGTAACACTCCCTAAAGATCTTCCCTAAGAGATGGACAGGTGTCTGCTGACAGGGAAATAAAAAGACAGTGGAAGCTAGAAGGACTGCCTGCATGCTAGGGGACCTTCGAGATTTGGGATGTTTTTTTCCCTGTGATAATGTTGAAAAGAGAGGCAGAGACACAGAGAGACAAAAAGACCTAGATTTTCCACACATATTAGAAGCTTAGAATGGACTGAAATGTTTTGCACCTATTTCATAGCCAATGATCTTTACAACTTGGCCAAGGTTTAATTTCAGGTAGGATTGACTTTATAGTGTCTTTAACACTCTAACCTCTCTTATGACCTCTCTTATGGTGAATGAAAGACAAATAGGTAGGCCACCTAGATATCCTCAGTGCAAACTGATCAAGTGCTCACTGAGCAATAGTTTTAAAAGTAGGGAAGACAAACTGACATGCACACAAACACCTATATGCACCCACGCACCTACGCAAACATGGACTGCGCCAGAACAATGTGTGGACATGGTGCGACTGATGGGGTCATTAATTTCCAGACCCAGACAGTAAATGTGAGAGTGGTTAATGCTCTCCTTATAATTTCATAGAGTATAGACAGCTTCATTCCCTAAAACATGTATTATTTAAAAAAGAAGAAGAAACAACAACAACAACATAGTTTCCAGTGCTTTTAGGTTGCCTGGGCAGAACCTATTGAAAATGTCATTAAATTCAGTTGATTATTAAAAGTATTTTGTTTTAAAAGATTTACAGAAATTAGCTTATTTTACCAGCAGAATGGAACAAAATAAGTTAATTTCTATATATTGTGCTACCAAGATATCTTCTGAGGTGACCCATATTAACCATGATAGTCTTTGTAGGTTTGTAGTACCTTGCATTACCATTTCATAACTTGACCAGCGATAATAAGTCACTGCAGCATCCATTCTACCCTCACTCCAACAAATACACTCTATTGTACTGTCCTCTCTTGATGACTTTCCTCTACCCTTTCCTCAAGCTCAGTTATCATCTCCCTAGTATTTCTCAGTTGCTCATTGCTGACATGAGTTACTTTAATACAGTTAAAATGGTAAAAGTTGTAAGTCATTGCAGGTGATATGGCTCTATGAATCTAAATATATACACATGAAAAACAAACATTTAAGTCAGTGCATGTGTATGCATCATGCAGTAATCAAATGTTAACTGGTCATAAATTATCACCAAGTCTGCTTTCTTTTTTCAATTACAGTTTGGGGAGAACATGCACTTAACTGTCTCTAGGAAAGAACCAAGGACAACAGTTTTGTGCTTAAGGGCTGAGGTGGAGACATTGACCTGTGAGTCTTTGCCAGCTGAAGTCCTGCTACCCAGATTCCTAGGCCTTTGAAAAGAAATGAGAAAATGACAAGGACAAAAACCTATGGAGGAGGATAAAAAAAATCATATTTCCTCACCAACGTGAAATAAATAAAACACATACATTTACATATTACCTGTCAACAGCTCAGCACTTTTGGCAGAGGATAAAATGCAATTTTACAAACCAGCAACTAATTACAAACAGGGATGCTGGCTAGAGGGTGGCTGTCTGTGATTGAATCATCAATAACGCTTTAGCTCTTGCTGCCATTATCATTGTGCTAATGCTCATAAATTCACCCATCTTGTTTCTATCCATTCATCAACGGAGCTCAGGGAAGATAAATAAAGGTTTCTGTGGACTCAGGCTGAGGATGTCTGTGTGAACGTTGAGTTGATGATGGATCTGTTCAGGCAGAGGTGAGACCTGACAACAGGGCCGACTTAGCTGTCAGGAATCTGCATTGCTCGTGTTTAATTTCTTTTGTTTTACTAACTCAACAAGCATCAAGGGTCCATTTTATTACCCGTACAGTGCAGAAATGCTGACCCGGCTGTTTGCACTAAATGGATTAAAGACAGTGAGGGTTTTTTGATAGATTGTGCTGTGTGAGTGTGCTCAAGAGAGAGAAATAATCATAAATGTCTGCAATATTGCTTTTTCACTGATTGTTTTTCCTGTGCTAATCTCAAATAAAGTTTGTCTTCCAATTTTTAATTAGCTGAAGAAATGTTAAAGATGATGAGGATGTTATTTCATGAAATTCTGCAGGGCCATATCATATGATCTGCACAGACACTGTAAATACCACTCACAGGTATAGTTAAATGCTGGCATTTTCTATTTTAGTATTTCCAAAAGGTCTCTTCACTTATGCATGCAGAGGAATGCAGTGTGATTTGCCCTAAAATGACTTCTGGGCAATCCCAATTCAGCTGGAGCCTGAATTTTCTATCTACTGCCTCCTGCGGGTGAGCTGTTTAAACCTTAACAACCACCAAAATGTCAACCACTCCCCTGACTGGCAACTTTGCTGTTCCTCCACCCCATCAGAGCACATGTGAAATGGAATACCAGGACATAAAACAAAGGTTAACTAGAAGACTATAGTGTGACAGAGTCCAGGGCCAGACCAAACCCTTAGGAACAAGGTACCTGAGACAGACTCATTCTAGACCTACCACTGTGAAGCATGCTTTAATCACTGCTGGTTTCCAGTATTCAGAATGGTTTGTATCTGCGTCTTATGCGTATGTGGGAATTGACTTTTCAAGATCTGTATCTGAATGCAGTCACGCTGCATTCCTCCCTCTGTTTACATGGGGATTGTGTGCGATATGTCCATAATTGTTTGGTGCTTTGGGATGTTTTCTTCTCCATGGTGGTTTTGTCTTACAATATCACCACTAATGATTTTAACTTTGCTATCAGCAAGTGGTCTGGTGTTGCAATTGCTGTTAGAGAATTGCAAATGGATACCACAGAGGCAACATTTGCAGATTTGGGTGTGGGGTGATTGCTAAAGGTTTGCAGTTGACCATAAAATAATGCACTGCAAGTGGTGGGGGAACCTTTTAAGAGAGGAATCAGAATAAATTGGTAAATGGGAATGATTGCATGTGGTGAATAAAATATTTTATGTCTTCCGAACTTCCTATGACGTCATGGACACTTGCAGCATAGTAGCCGACAAAATTAAAGATAAGAGTGACAATTACAGTATTTTGTTGCTGAAACGTAAACGATATATTCATGGAACATGAGTTCCTCTGCTGGTCAAAGGAGACAGGACAAACCTGACCCCTGGCAAGGAAAAGAGGATAATAAGCCAAATCAACCGAGCCCAACTAGCAAAACAAGGCTAGCAGCAACATGTGTCGATCAGACTCATTGGTACTAGAGGAGTTGAGGAAACTCCGAAAAACAAGAGAGACACAATCACACTAATGGCCCTTAGCCGTGTGGAACAAACTGTTTCGGACATAAAGGACCAGCTGGGAATTGGAAGATTGGAGGAGAGAATTGGTGTGACCGAGGATGCAGAGATATGCCACCGCAGGGCACTGAGATATCTGCTACACCGCAATATTGACCTCTCTGCGAAATGTGATGACCTCCAGAATAGGCTGAGAAGAAACAATATCAGGATCTTTCAAATCCCGTAAGACAGTGAAGGCAAAGATATGGCCGGATTTATTAAAGTCCTGCTCCAGAAGGAACTTAAGCTACCACCAGACTTGGACATTAAGATTGAAAGGGCACATCGTTCACTGGTGGCCAAACCGAAAGATACTACAGCCCCTCCAAGATCGATTATAGTGAGATTTCTGGATGCAGCAGTAAAGGATACAATCATAAGACAGGCATGGAGTCAGGGTCCAGTCCTCTTTCAAGGCAAGCGGATCTACTTCGATCAGGACTACTCTTCTGATCTACAGCAGAAACGGACGAGAGTCCACAAAGTTATCAAACAACTTAAAAAGAAAGACATACACGTCAGGTGTCTGTATCCAGCACAACTGATGGAGGAGCCAAGAGAAGAGAAAGCAGGGAGCGTTTCTGTCAGCTGATCTCAAGGCCCTTCTACAGAAGGAGGATTAAAGAGACTCTACCATTAAGGTGGATAAAAAGGGGTAGCCCTTTGCTGCATGTCAGTCCCCCTCTCTCTGGCTCCCATTTCCTGTCTATCTCTCAACTATACTATCAATTAAAGGCGAAAAAGCCCAAAAATATACTTAAAAAAAGAGGCATTTTCCAACAAAAAAACACATATCTAATATGTATAAAAGGTTAGCAACTGGCACTTCACAAAACACAGACTACATCAGGGAAAAATGGGAATTAGAATTGAATGTTATAATTGAAGATTCTACATGGAGGGACATATGGACAGGTTGTTCATAAGGGAATTAGTGGCCAACTGTGGAAAGAATCTGACTGGAAAGTAAAGTTCAGATTTTTTAATATTCCCTGTATCATCTCTTCATATGTGAAAAATACCACACACGTTTTTTGGGATTGTCCAGTAATGTATATTATAATTATTGTATTTCTTCATTTACCTTATCTTTTATGTATTTATTCCTAATTTGCTTTATATTTACTTATTCTATTTTTTCTTCTTAATTTCTATGCATTAATTATATATATCTCTTAGCTTTAGTTTATATGTATGTATGTATGGGTGTATATATGTATGAATATATGTGTATGCATGTGTGTGTAGATTAATATATGTATGTGT
The DNA here is from genome assembly GCA_900303245.1 of Selene dorsalis. Classification (NCBI taxonomy): domain Eukaryota; kingdom Metazoa; phylum Chordata; class Actinopteri; order Carangiformes; family Carangidae; genus Selene; species Selene dorsalis. Next base: position 19,902 of record OMNW01007322.1, on the reverse strand, counting down.
GTGTGTTTCATTATCTATTTTTTGTATTTATTTCTACTCTTAATATTTAATTCCCATTTTAATTTCCTTTCTTTTTCTTTTTTTGGAACTTATACTGCCAAGTCAGATGTCAGGAAATGTTTATAAAATGTTTAAATAAAGAGTTCTAAAAAAAATTTTATGTCTTCCAACATCTGAGATACACTGACTTCAGATGCATATCATATTTGCAGCTGTACCTCCTCTGATAACTACTCAGCTCAGGAAACCATTACTTACCCAAACAGGCAAGGACCGCATTTTAAGATGTGTCAACAATTCTGGGCAGGAATGTTTAGTCTAAAAGCATTTCTCATGGTTGGATTAGGAGGTTTTATGTGGTCTTGTGTCTTGGAACAAACACAATAAAAAGCCAGAAACATGACTCTTGTAGAAACAAGCAAGTAATAAATGTGTCAATGTCCTGTGAACTGGTTTACATCCTGGTTCTTTCACAAGCACAATGGTGCCTCCAGGCCTTGTGGTTAGACAGGTAATGGACGATTTGGAAATGGCCACTTGCAACAAAGTTTCATCAAACTGGTCTGGGCAACAGGTCAGGCACAAAAAAAAATTGCTTTAGGGTGTAGAGTCTGCGTTTGGTTATGGTTCACTATCAAAACTTTTCAGCACTGAAAATGAAAACTTTACAAAACCTTATAGTTGCATTGCAGTTGAACACATCTCAGAGCATTTGACAGGCTGACTGACTGACTGATTCTGCCTGTCTCTCTTCATTTATTTGATATATAAGAAACATTTCACTTCTATCTGAGCACATTATGTATGATTCGCTCTTGAAGACACCCAGACCAAGCTCAACTGGCTTATCAATGACCAATCACATCCACCATGTTCTTTTATTCCCAGAAGAAACTGACCACAATCTCACAATCCACTGTGCAGAATATCACTGCTGTGTGGCTGCTAGTGACTAAATCTGATACTTAAATCAGTCCATTACTCCTTATCCTCTTTTCCATTAACATGCACTTAGTCATATGTGTTTATGGCCTTTGTGTTTAAAAGCTCAGAGTACATACCTTCCTCTGGCAAATAAAAGCCCTAAAGGAAGTCCAGACATGCTACAACCTCCTTAGAGCTTTATGATAGAATAAAACATGTTTACATGCTTTATGCCTGTTTGGACCCCAAGGGCACAAGGGTGAAAAGGTTATCATGAAGCTGCCATCTGCCCCAACCTTCAAAGGATTCTTCTCCTTTTTGTGTGGCTTGGGGTGCTTTTGATTTATTACATTTTTACTGTCTGTGATTTCCCACCCCCTGTCTTTCACAGAAGTGATATTTTAGGAGAATCTCAGAACGGGCGCAAGGCTTGACAAGATAGCCGGTATTTGTGAGAAAGCAGAGGATTTCTTTTGCCCTCCTAAAACTTCTTTGAAGGATTTATTACAAAGATCAATACTTGGATTTGGATGGGAATCAACCACAGACCTTGACCTCTTTTGAGTCCTTCAGAAGAAAAAATAAACGTTTCTGTAGGGGTGGCTGAAATCCTAACAATCTGAACACATTCAAAACCACCATTCATTCCTCTTTGCTACTGAGTAAACTTGGCTTTACCATCTTTCTCTCTTATGTCTAGTTTTCATTTTCTTAATCTGTTGCCTTTTTAGCTGGTTCTTTGTGACTCACTCGTTCGTTCTCCTCTCTCCCTTCAATCCCTCTCGGTCCCATTACCCTTGGTGCCCTGCTGCACATCGTTGTCATCAACAAATAGCTAGGTCTCAGTTTTATTAGTGCCCCTGTTTAAAACTGGCTTTCTGAAGGGAGCGCAAAGGTTCCTCTGCATGGCTGGGCCCATCTGTAGTGTGGCATAATGATTTTTTCACGCCGCATTAAGCTAACACTGTGCTGCCAGCAAAGCGGGCCAAGACCCAGTTTCTAATTGGACTAAGAGAGAGAAAGAAGAAGGAACAACCACAATACAACACAATGTCGGGCACTTTTCAACCTTAAACTTCATCTGTGTCAATCTCTTCTTTTTCACCCTATTTTTCTTCACATGAGATTTTTTTAAACTGCTCTGCAATTTACGCTTGCTACTGTTTGTACTTCCCTGACTCTCAGCTGTTATTCCCTCTGTGTCTTGGTTTGAAGCTGGACCCTGAAAAAAAGAGGACTCACATTATGCTTTGTTTGTTTTCACTCCTTGCAGATTAAAAGTCAGTGTCAGGTCATAAGGTTGGCCAGATTAGGTATTTAGGATTTGGGATTGTGGTGCACAAGGCCAGGTTGCAGGTCATAGCCAACAAGCTACACATGGGTGAGTTTCCCAGTAGGACTGAGCTGCGGTCAAGCGTGCTGACCCACTGGACTCTCCTGATGCAGTTTTTTGTTTTTTTCTATTTGGCAAGGCAAACCAGGCCTGAGCATTAACAGTCATTTAACTATTTTTGCCTTTGAGGGGAAATAAAACAGCCCCAGCATTGTTTTTATTCGTTGAGATGAAGTAGAAAATTAAACAAAATAAATCTGACTTCAACATTTTAGGCAAAAGCATAGGTCATCATAGGGTCAGTCTTATGGGTGCTTCAAAATCCAACATACCTGTGACTTGCTTATAAAAGCTAGTGGTAAGAAAAAGAAAACTGAATTTTTGATAGAAACCAGCTCTATTGTTACAATATGAATTAGCTTTTTTTTCAGAGAGACAATATTAAATGGGTTGCCTTGAATCTGAGGTTAGTAAAATCACTTTCCTGTTTCCTCATTTGACCCAGCCACTCATGCATGCATGCTAATAACGGAAATGCAATCATGACAAGTCACGTATGGGTGAGATATCACATCTCTCTGCATGACCGCCATCCAAGATGCTAACATTGGTATGACATGTTTTAATTTTCTCTATTACTAGAAGGCAGCCTCGAGGACATGCTTCCATTGAACCCATGAGGCCCACCCACTTCTACTTGTACCTGACATTCTGATTATAGACAGTTGACAGATTATAGACTGAAGAGCAGGGTAAACCACTCCTCTTTATTCAAGAATGCACTGATGTGCACTGGATCTAAACTCTACCTGTGCCTCTCCAATCCCTTCCTTCAAGTCAGGATTTGACAACTGCCTCATAACAGACAATTGCTATGTAAGGCCTCCACACGCCACAGGGCCTCGTGCAATTCTCTAGACTGTGTTACGTGTAACCCAGTGGTGAACTGTGAGTATTAGAGCTGGAGCTACAGTATGAGCCAACTAAAACTAATAACTAATCTTGAGGCCTTCATACAGCCTCTTCTCCCTCTTGAATATATGAATTGCTTTTGCCTTTTGTGTTTGTGTAGTCTATCCCCTTTTCAGGTCTCCATGCTGCAGAGGAACAAATGTGATTCAGGTCCTGTCTCTTGACAGCACCTCAAAGTTGCTCAACATTTGCTCAGATCACGCTCTTTATTAACCTTTACAAGCAATAATCTTGTCATTCTTATTGTCCATATAGTAAAATCTACTATGTTCTTCTATTTTGTACATGCATATACTGCATGTTAGTCTGACCTGGAAGACCAGTCCCTCCCAAACTGCTTTTCTTGGGCTTTCTTTAATTTAGTTTTTAGGGTTTTTAGGGTTTTTTTTTTTTAAATCTGATCTAAGGAGAGCTGGGTGTTGTATGCTGCACAGATTGTTAAGCTCCTTAAGGCTTGATTTGTGATATTGGACGAGATAAATAAAATTTATCACTTGATAAAAATTAACAATATAAAAAAAAATCAAATAAACTAAATATCCATTGTTATCTGTGATCCAGATTTAGCTGGAGAAAGATTCCAATCTTCATGAATGTAGTCAGCACTTCCTCCTCCTATCTCGGGCCTGTCTTTCGTACCTCTGTCCCTCTCCCTCGCTGAGCCCCTCCTGTGGTCCTCATCCTTCTTTCCTTGTGAACACTGGTGTCTTCTCCAGGTGATGAATGCTTCTTCCCTCTCACACAGTCTGGCTTTAGACACTCTTAAATTAACCCAAGCTGTGGAGAGAAGCGGAAAGAGGAACTTAAAAATAGCATTTGGACAGGACTTTTTTTTTTTTTTTTGAAAAGGCTAATGGTTGCCCCTCTCTGACCCTGCTTCAGCCCCGTTGTCACTCTTCTTTCACTCCCTTATTCCCTTCCTCCAATCTTCCCTCCTCTCTTTATGTACAAGGAGAGAAGGTGGGTTATTGATGATTATTCTGCAGACCTCTCTACTTTCACACACGCATACACACTCACACACATGCACACACCACACACTTGCACCATTTCCCCCCACAGGCCATCTCTCTTTCTCTATCTCTCCTCCGGCTCTCACATGAATAATGTTGTCCCCAAGCCAGAATGAGGTCAGGAAAGTAATGGTGAGACATATTGTGCAGTTAAGGCTGTCTGCAAATGGCCCATCAATAATCAAAGGCCATGCATTAGCAGATGCAACATTGTGTCTGTGTGTGCATGCTTTTATTGAAAATAGATGGTGCTATTGATTATCTTATCAACTATCCTTTTAGCTTTTAATACAATAATTAATTGTTTTAAGAGTACGAAAAAAATGCAGTTGGCACTAATGGAATCTCACAGTGCTGTAAAAGTCTTGGACATTTCCTGTTTTGTTACTTTAATACTCTGGGGAAAGTTTTTTAGTTTTTAAATTTTTTTTAAAACATTATTTTGAGATAAAGGAAAAACTTGGAATCATTTTTACAGAAAAATAATAATAACTATCTGCCAAACTAGAACAAAATGCATACGCACGTTGCAGTGCCAGCCAAATGAAGACCCCCTGTTTGGCACTTGACAAATTGATTGTTATTCCTGCAGTTAAAGTGATGAAGAGCCCACAGCTCTACCGGGGTCTGTTTGACCTCCACTGTTGGCACATCACACACACAACCTGTCATCAAAGTTCGTTTCAGCCCAAAGAGCTGCAGTTAACCTTTGACCCCTCAACTCTGCTGCCCTGCCGTAAAGTGGGTGCCCTTAACTTTGGGAGACTGACAGCTTTCTTTAAAAGGGTATTCAGAGGTGGGGGGTTCTGGGTCACAGACATTTGGGATGAGAAGGGGGTGGGTAGGTGGAGGGATTGGTGGATTTTGTGTTAACAGTCTTAATTGTGCCCCCAAGCTCTCTTTGCAGTCTCCTTTTACAAGTCTCTAGCTTAAATATTTACAAACAAAGCAGCGCCATGGCCACATGTTTGTCTGTTTGCTAATTTGCTGGTGATTACAAAGCTGTTGTTTTTGACTCAAAAGCCCACTGAGAGTCGACCAATCTCCCCCAGTCACACTCCCAAACTCCATTCATGTACTACCATTTGTGGCCACATAAGTCATATTCTTCATTCCATTACTTTTGGTATTGTTTGCTGTTGCAGTGTTGTCCTTGGTTGATTCATGGAAAATATTTTTTCTGATATTCAGTACTTCCAACTAAGCAGGTAACCTTGTCCATTCTTCTTCTTCTTTTTTTAAAGCTAAGCCCTAAAATTCAATTTCAGCTAAACCTCACTAATGAACTATCAGACTTTCAGTCCGTGTTAAGTCTCTAGTTGCAGCTTTGAGAAAGGGTTAGACAAAGTTTACTGCACACTTTCGGGCCTTTCAGATAACCCCAGTTACAAGCATGCAACCGATTAAAAGTTTTAAATGGTGCAGAGCTTCCAGACGGAGTAGAAATCAAAGCATGCGTATGAGACATCAATAAGCGTAGCACGCCAATAACAGCCAGGGAGGCCAGGGCGGAGAGGCAGGCAGACTGGGCCTGTTAAAAGGAGCTGACTTCCATTCAAATAGCCTCCAATGCTGCTCTGGTCCACTGAACAAGCTGAACAAATCAATACCATTCATTTGAAGGCATTTCTTGGTGGATATATCAACAAGTAGTGAGGGATGCTTTCACCGGTGTGTGTGTGCGTGTGTGTGTGTTGGGTTTTATTGGCCCATTCACTGAAAAAGAATCAAGCATGCAGACATTCAACATACCTATTTCTCTCAGGATTTGCAAGAAATTCATAAAGCATGACTTTTTATCAAATTGGAGACAGACAGAGACTTGTGGTCTGTAACTTTAAGAGCTGCTGATGAGGTCTCAAGATATAAATTGTAAAAAATGTATTGTGATGAAATGTGGTTGCAGAATATATGCTCTGCTGTGGCGCAGTTTTCAAACACTGACCCAGGAAAAGATGCACTTTATAGAGCATATGGTTTTAAATGGGGTGGAGGGGTCATATAGTCACTTTGAATGACAGACAAGAATATTGATTAGCAAGGGGGTCTACCAGTGAGACTTCTCTGATACAGAAATAGTTTTGCAACTTATCATTTACTCCTATAATATGACCTGTCTCAAAACTTTTGAGGAGCTGCCGTGGTGCATGCCAAAGGTATACTTGCAGAGTGCAAACCAGATTCTGTGTAGAAAATAAAACACACAAAAGTGGCAAGACACAGAGTATACATACATTCAACCACAAAGATCCAGGCAATATATTTTGCAAGTTGATCACATGTAATTTTGGTTAGTGAAGGCATTTTTGTCGTTTATATGATTATATAACCAGACAGGGCCCCATACTAATCCTCTCAAAATATGCATCATCATTATCATCATAATTATTTTGGTCCAAAAAGAATTTGTGCCTTGATTCACCACTATCAAATGCCCCTCACAAACCTATGAAACCAAATGTTGTATTGCAGGTTTAGAGGCCATATTATTTTTATTTTTATTTTTATTTTGGAACAGAGATATTGAAAATGCTGTGTTCTTCCTCATTGGAAAGTAGATACACAAAGAGGCAATTGAACTGTATGAATATTGCATATGTAATTGAGTCTTTACAGTTGATGTACAGTGAAGGAATTTCATTCTTATTTCACAGCAGGCTGGTGTTGGTTGAGCGTGATTTAATCAAGATAACCACAACAAATCATTATGCATAATGGTGCTCCACTTTGGTACGGCACTTTTCAAATTACAAGCTGCAGATGTAACACACGTACAGTAGCTATCCTGCTGACATCAGATGGCTGTTAGGATTTAATCAGCTGAGGGGGGAGGCCGTAGATGAACAATACTGGTAGAATCAGCCATTGATCCTTTGTTCATCATGGCAGACTCTTTTACTGGCAGATACAATCGCATTAAACCTGTATTTAAAACTAAACACTTTGGCATTTACAACCAGCATATAAACACTTAATAAATTGTTTATAACACAATATAATCTTGTTGTAGGATGATCTACGTGCTGATATAAGTGTATCTCTCAACCATTACTCCTCCTGTGAACAACCATCAGTGGAGGCTGGTGTGTAAAGAGATAATGAAAACTGTCCTATTTAAATGACCCCACAACTCAGATATGGCCAATGAGAGTGCACCAGCAGCGGACACACTGGACTTGTTGTCATGGTAACAATACCAGCTGTAGAAGGCTATTAGCAGCACCTGGCATTCTCTGTCATCATGGTCACAATGAATTACATATGGAATAACCAATGAAATTCACCTAGTAACTAAATACGAGTTATAGAGTTAGATATATAGATATATAGAGTTAGACCTGTGCTAATGGTTATTGAGTGTATTATTGTTTTATAAACACAGGTTAATGCCACAGCTTGTGATTCAAGTAGTTACTACTTTTAAGTTAAGTACTTAGTATAAAATATCTATCAACACTCACCATTTTTAGATGTCTAAAACATTGTATGTATAAATCTATATGTAAATAGTTTGTTGATAATTTACTTGCTCTTACTAACTGATCTAATGAACCACTCACTAACTCATCTTCTGCTGATATAATTCTTGATTTATAAATGCTGAATCCAGAATTTCTGAAGTTGGATATTTAGATCCTAAACACATTATAGATAAGATTATTTATCAAGATTGAAACATTTAAAACAGTGTTAGTGTCAACGTAGGAATAATGCTTTATAAATGATGAGTGTATAGTAATGCTAAACTAATGATTAATAGTGTGTATTTATTGGAACAGTTACCAACATTAATACGCTGTTTTCCCTTCACACAGCACTGTCACATTTTGTTCATGATGCTTAAAAATGCTTATGACCAGGAGATGCAAGTGAGACAGTGTGTGTATGTGCATATAACTGTGCATATGTGGTGGCAGGCATGCTGAGGCGGTAGTATTCTAGTAAAGCCTGACAAAGAATGATGGAGCTGAGTAAATGAAGGCATGAAAGAGTGCAATGAGTTCATTCCATTAGCAAGGTTTGCATGTGTGTGAGCGTGTGTGAGAGACAGAGAGTGTATGTGTGTCTATGCATGTTGCTGTGTGTAAGTTTGCCTGGTTTTGGGGTATTGTGAGCGCTCTGAAGGCCACGCTCTGCATTGCTTGAATATAATGAGGCAGCAACACAGTTCCCCTGTCCAGCTGCCAGCGAGAGGTCAACCGCAGGTGAATGCACCGCTCCTTCCACCGACACATACACACAGAAGAATGCACACACAAACACATGGGCATTTGCATGCACACACCCACACACCACCAGCGCACATGGGAATCTTTCTAAACAAACATAAAGTCTACAGAAATCTTTGAAAAATTCTTGTGCTCCTCAGATGACACTGCTCCGTTTTTTCGTCCAATCCCACTACTCCCTTTCTTCCATTCTGACTTTCATAAGTAGCACAAAAGTTTCTGTAAATCTGATTATTCTGACAGTGTACTGTAAATATATATATTTTTTTTTTTCAATGATGAAAATGAGATGGCCCCCTGAAAAAGGTGTCTTAATGTGCACGCTTTTTCCTCTCTTCCCTCCGAGAATTTTAAGTCCGTCCTGACAACATGCATCCTATGGCTGACAGTCTTGCACCTTTCTTTCCCTTAAGAAGTACATCCTACCATTTCATGCACCCCTCTCTGTAAAAGGTGGTAAGCTTTCTAAACCTGGGTAAATATCATAGAATTTATAAATTCACCCACTGCAATCTTATTTTTTACCCCCCAACCTAGAGAGACAGAGACAGCTTTCGTGGTTCTACGGTCTTTCTCATCCACTTTGGTAATTGTCGATTTTGCAGGAGAAAATGACCTTAAGTTGGTCCAATTTTCTGAAAATTACTGGTGATGAAATACAGTCAGCTGTTCATTCAAGTCAGGGAATGATTATCATTTGATTTCCAGCACTGCCACTGACAGAGGTTTGTTTAACGCTGTTAACAGAATCCTGTTTGACTACACAAAACTTTAGCATGTATTCTATTACACCATGGGTCAAGTCCGTATGTGTGGCAACTTCAAATATGTCACATGGACCTCCATCGTGACGGCTGTGACTAGTCTAAAAGGCTGAGTGTGACAGTCCCAGAGGAGCACAATGCTAAAATGCCACTGTGCTAGTCCATTTAGCGCTGCCCTCCCACCAGAGAGCCACTGGGTCTTTGCAGCCCTAATGGTGTTCGCTGCATCAGCCTCTTAATCCAACCAGCCTTCCACAACTCAGCTCTCCAGTACTTACACTCCACACCCCCACTTCCCCTTGGCTGGGGAAAAGGGGACATGACAGGGACAGTGTCTCAGAGTCAATTACAGGTCCTAGGCAATCCCCAAAGAGCCAACAGTCGTGTTTGTGACAAAATGGCCTATCCTCATTTCTTCATAAAGATGCAATTTGCAAGAGCGAGGAGAGGCTTTTGTGGCTGGAGTGCAGAGTGCGTCTCCTTGGAGTAGGGGATCATGGAGTCCCCGTAGATGAATGATGTTAGGCCAGATGAATAAATGATGAAATGGGCTAGCACATTGTGCTTTAATGTAAAAGTTGAGTGCAGCACAGTTACTTTAGACTATGAGATGTGTCACAGGTTTAAAGTACAGCAGATCTATAGTAAAGCTCAGGGCATCGTGGGCTGGGCATGAGGAATAACTCTGCTGAGTGCAGTGATGGTGGAGATGTTGACCACGAATGAGCCAGAGAAAAAATGACACAAGTCACTTTGGATTAAAAAATACGAAGCCCAGCGAATATCAAGGGTAACATTTTTGGTATTTATTATGCATATTAGTATTTGCATTAGTATTTCAGTCTGATAAATTACTTATTTGATAACTTAATTCACCTCATATGGCTAGTATTGAAGCTGAAGCTGAAGTTGTAGAACAGACTATTGTGGCTCATGATCATGTTAGGGGTTAATATAAGCTTTACCTTGACTTTAGCATAGCAGTGCTCTCAGATGACAATTTATTCACTTATTTTTAATAGAGCTGCGACATTCAGTCTTTGTCCCCTGGCACTGTCTTTGTCAAACAAATTTGATGTTACATGGATGTTTTTCAGAGTGCCATGTTTACTCTTTTCTGGCCAGCTTTGGCTGGAAGGTGCAGAGATAGTTTTGTGTAATACTAATGCAATGCTAAATAAAAACTGAAAGTGTTCAGGTCATGGGCAATGGAAGTGCTTTGATATTTGGTAAACACAATGTCTTGTTATTTTTGACATCCCCAACACGTTTTACATATTGTGTAACCAAGCACAAAGTCTTATTTTAATCTGTCCATAGTGTTCCCAAAAAATGAATGTCTTTGACTTTTTTTTTTCTTTATCTTTCTCTCACTTGGTAGGTGTACGTCTCCTTGAGGATGTGGATGGTAAGTCCCGGGCTGAATCTCGATCACATGAGGAAATTCTGAATTGGAGAAGCATGACGAGCTCTCCTCTTTTCGTCTCTTCTATAGTTGGGGCACCCTCGGGACTCTTGTTCATGTAGATTGACTCACTGACTGGTTATCCTACAAAATCCCCTAAAAAAATGATAATGTATGTGGGTGAACTTTCCCATCTTTTCCACCTACATCTGTTCTCTGAGACCACTGAATCAAGTAAGCAACAGAAATGTAAGTGTTATTTACAACTGTTTTGTCTAGACAGTGTTTTGACCTTTGCACTCTCTTATATTTATTGCAATGATTTCTATCGGCATAATGAATGAAATATAGATTTAACTGAGAGACAGACACAGTCTATGTTGACTTTTAGTGACCTGAATATATTTCGTATATAAGTAGCAGCTCAATGCCCGTCGCAATGACAAGTTCTAGGTCTGAATTCTTAACGCAGTATTGACGGAGCACCCACATTATGAGAGTGTTTAAAATAAATAAGTTTGTATTTTCTGTCAGTTATATGTGAGCACAGAATTTTTAACGAGCTTCTGTCAGAGTCTGAAAGACTCAATCAATGTGTTACTTCTGAACAACATCTTGAATGACTGTAAGGTTCTGCCCTGCATGAGAATAGCAATGTTTTCAATGTTGCACAGAAACTCCCACTGCCATCAAACACAACCATTTGGATCTGACATTTGCAACATTCCCTTGAATAATTTGTTGTCCCAGAGCTATCTTTCTCAAAAATCATGATCCAATCCATCAATTTTGGAGTTATTTATCTACATTTGCACACTAGCTACCATGCAGCTTTGCTAAGTTCAATTCATTTGCCATAGAGGTAAGACATCAATTTCTTTGAGCCCTTTATGGCAGTTTATTGGATTACCTGATTAAATGAAGACTGAATGATCGGTGGGCAGAAGGCAATTCTTTCCACCGTTGACTGATGACTTTAGAACTAGCATGCAAGCAAACATGCTTTATTCTCCCTCTTTCACTACGGACAAGTTGCAGCTGTTCAGTGCAGTGCATATGAAATTGAGAATTGCAGTTTAAGAACAGTGGAGCAGTGATAATTGAAATGATTCATGACATAATGTGAGAAGATTTTTCTTTTTCTTTTTTTCCAGGGGACATCATACTAATGCATTTAGCAAACCAGGAAGTGGCTCGGTTTTTTGTTTCATATTCCTAAGGACAAACCCCTTTTAAAACTCTGTTTCTGTTTTCTTTTGTGATTTATATCCTTTTATGATGATTCCAAAAAATGTGTTTAATCGTTATGTGGCAGGGAGCTGACAGTGATTCAGCTGCCAAGGAGAGTGTTTATTTTCACAAGTCTCGGAGAAGCATAAACACAGAGGGCTGAGTGTGGGGGTGGCCATTTTCATGCCAAGGCTGCAGAGTTTTGAAAGCAGCACCAGCCCTGTGTTGTTCCGCCACCAGACAAGGTATTCCCTTTCATCCGACATGGATTCACCCCATTTCATGTCAACAAGGCCCTTTAAGCTCGGAAACTAGGAGGAAAAGGGAAAAAAGACTCTTCGGAAATCACCGTGACTAGTAGTTGACAGACAAGCCTCCTCTAGATGAGAAAAAGAAGAAAAAATGAGGCTCGTGTTGCAAAAACAAATCATCTAAGACTGAGAAACTTGTCCTGGCGCATTACGCTTTGACAAGATTTTTATCTTCACCTTTATATAAAATCACGGTGTGTCATTTCTCTCAGCCCTGAATCACTGCTATTAATGGGGCATGATTAAGTAAGAACGTCTGACAGTGCTGTGCTGTGCTGAGTAGTTGAGGCGCTCCTCGCTGCGGTGGCAGTGGCCAGGTGACGCCACAGCCGGATGCAGGTGTTGGCTGCCTGTCTCTCGGTCAGACCTGACTAAGCCAGGACAGAGGCTCTGCCACTCGGTCACTCATCCACCTCCCCTCCTTGTTCCTTCCCCTTCAGGCTTAAATGCCTGGGCTTTCTGGCTTAATCAATCACCTGTGAAAAGAGCAATGGCTGTGTGTTAAGGGAGGACTGTGTGACTCAGAGGGCAGGAAGAGAGAGAGAGAGAGAGAGAGAGAGAGGGAGAGAGCTGAGGGGTGGGTGTCAGGGACAGGTGGCCAGGGTCAGTCTCTCTCTCACCTTGGCAGCTCCTCTCCAAGTGCTCTTGACAGGCTTACATGCATCCACCCACCTGCACAAGAGGGGCCGCAGGCACACACGTACAGAGTAGGTGTCTCTCCCACACACTTGCGTGCATTTGGCCACATGCACACTCGCAAACACAAGCAAGCAGGGTGAACAGCTTCAGGCTTCTGGCGCTCCCTAGGGGGAACACTCGAACTATGCTAATGCGTGCCAGTTCATCAATTTAGTCCTGGACACAACACACTTTCTGGACTGCCTGGGCATGCATATTTCTCAAGGTTAAAAAGTTAACAGGGATAAGATGGCCACTTCTGTGCGAATGAATCTCCATATCATGAAAGGAAAATCAATAGCTGTAGCCAATAATGCGGCAAATGGAGTTGAAATGCATCAGATGCACCTTATCCTTTTCAATTGTAATGTCTGTTTTCTTGTTGTGATGGGACAGTCACAGCAGACAATGCTTATGTGCACACTATACAATTAAGTGACATTCATAATACTGATAAAAGCTATTAACTTACAAAAACATTGATAATGGTGCTTGTTTATTTTAATTTGCCCCCATCCCCGAGTCAGACATGTCCAAACTCTGCATTAAAAGTGATGGATGTTGTGCACATTAGTAGCTCAAACTGCTAAGTGTCTTCCACACTACGACAGACTGTCTATACCCACTGCAAAAATGAGATGGGCAATTAAGAGAGGGAGGGGTCTGCCAAAACGAGTGAGAGTGACACAAAATGAAAAAGAAAGCACAAGGGGGAGAGGAAGCAGAGCAATGAGAAGATGGGGATTAGGTGGGAGGAGAGAGTGAAGGAGAGAAGGAGTGTTGGGGTGGTAGGTGGTAGTATTAGGAAATCTCATGCATTTGTAATTTTCATTTCTATATTCAGATTTGTGTCTTTTTTCCCTCTGAAGAAAACTCATGAATATGGATGAGTCTGTCAGTATGATGGTACTGTTCCTTTACTTGGACCAAATAAATACCACTACACTACATTCTCACCTCACACTCCACACCCCCTCCAGTGGATACTGGGGGGTTGGGGGGGTGACCGAACATGGCTCACATTTCCTGTGTTTGTCTTTTTCTCTTTTTTTGAGAATGCAAGCATGTTGCCTTAATTTTTTAGCATGGCAACATGGAAATGAGGATTGTGGGTAGTGGTATTAAAGGGATGAGTTCACATGTTTGTGTGCACATCACACACATACATTTTAACACACATTCACACACACAAGCTGCAAAGAGAGGAAGACTTGCTTGGCACAGGCTCCCTGCTGATTATTTCATTGGTGCAAGCTATAGGACTATTAATTCACCTTCCTGTATGTGTATGTACCCAAAGCTCACATATAATGTACCCCCCCCCCCCCCCCCCCCCCCACCCCCC
>OMNW01007320.1:5453-28499 GCA_900303245.1 Selene dorsalis | reverse complement strand
TTCATGCACACTACACATGCACTTTCATCCACACCCGGACACACAATTTCATGCTCACACACATCTACATACACACACGCGCACACACACACACACACACACACACACACACACATGTAAGCACACTAGTACATGCAGGTATACATGCATCCACCACACACATATGCACAGTGGGGTTCTGTGGGGCCTGATCCCAGTTCACCCCTGAGGCTTTTCCACTGACTAGGGGCCGATGTTGGAATCAGTTCGTGAAGAAAATTTTCTTCGCAAAAAAAAAAAAAAAAAATCAGGTCCTCAGACCCTGCAACCGACCATGTTCCAGCCACCCAAACCTGCTTTTCTAAAAAGATCGGGGGTGACGTCACCGCCATGTAAAATCTAACATCATTCCAAGAAAACCGCAAGTGTCCTTTGAAACCAGTACATTACATTGTACAAAAGGGGGAGAGACTCGGTTGAGTAAAAATTATAGAATTAAGAGTAAAAGCACCATCCATCAGGCAGCTGAGGGGCCCTGCAGTGTTTTACTGGCAACACGATGCATGAGAAATGATGAAGATGGAAACATGTGCAAAAACAAAGCAGGGGTGCAAATCTAGGTTCTCCCAAATAATGGAATGAACCATTCACAGGGGACCACAAAAAAGTCAACAAGTCCTTCAAAAAATAGCTGTGTTTTTGTGAATTTCTGTGGTCAGACACACACTATTAAATAAAGTGAATGAGGAACTGTATAAGGCCAAAGCAACATCTGAGACAATGTTTTTATCAACTACAAGAGATGGCTGCAACAGATTATTGGAACATGTTCTTTATCTTACAATATAACAAGTGTGTAATATGGGGTTTTTCTTCTTACCACAGAGATCACATGGGTCTAACAAGTCTTGCCCTTGATTGCATTTGAAAGGCTGATGTGTAACAATAGCTGAGAGAGCAATGAATGGTCATGGAAGGGGTGCAGGGTCAGGCCTAGGGTCTCTCCAATCAGGTTCTTTTTTGGGTGTAACAATGTTGACAGCTGAAGCCCTACCATACTGCAGGCGGGGGGAAATGACTTTAATGATAGCTGCAATTGGTCTACACATGTGCAATTATTGTATAATTCTATACTTTCTCCAGAGAGATTTATCCTTCTCGGTCCATCAGCAACAACCAGAGTCATGCCAAGAGTTGGCAACACTCAACACAACCACCTAACATCTCACTGCCAATCTGAAGCCAACGCAAACCCAATTTAACTTTTACTTGTCACTGTGGATGTGGAATATTCTCTCTCTTTTTGGACAAGCGGCTGCAGCGAGTAGCTAACCAACCAACTGGCAATTTGGCAGTGAGGAATAAAACATGATCAAGATATAAGCAGAGATACCACTTGATCTCCAATGCTCTACATTCATTAACTCAACATGTAATGTGTTTGATCACCTTGTCAGAAAACATGTCCGTGGTAAAGTAGTGCCTAAGCTAACATCAATTCTTCATGTGCAGCAAGTGACAGAGATAGACATTAATACAGTTATAGATTATGCTGCCTCTGTAGAATCACCTAGGCTAACATTCACTTGCTCCATCCTGACCATATTGTGCCTATAGGCAATGCAGTAACACAGTTAGCTCTTTCTTTATTGTAGAATTTAAACTTTTCATAGTAATTTCCATTCAGCCAGTAAGTATTTACTTCATATTATTTTCTCGTGTATAAAATTTTCATCTTTAGTGTCAGTGTCCACCATTCCCACACAGAATTCCCACACACAAAGGATTCACATGACACAATGCAGCATTTAATCCAGTGTTACGGTTCATAGTTGTATTTAAGTGATCAGCCTCACTGTTTACTGTCCAGTCTCCTAATGCAGAATCAGAGCCGTTGCTTCCCTGCCGCAGCTGCTGCTTCACAATAAAAGCGTTCAGCTAGTGGAACACGGAGAGCTTTTACTGTGAAGCAGTAACAGGAGACACTACATATTTGTCACTGAGGCTCACAGTGACTGTAAACAGGTTGCTGCTCTGTGGTGTTTCTGACAAGAAGCACTATAAGGAGTGTTTGGTGTGTTTTGGTATTAACCCAATTGTGCTCTTACGCCACGAAAATACATTTATCATCAAATCTTTAGGATTGAGGATTGAGGACCATAACTTTCAGAAGAATAATGAGGAATTAGTAATAGATTACTTTTTATTAAGTAACTTATTGCGCATGGCAGCACTGATTTACTGGAAGCTGCAGTTATAGAAACACATTACTACCTGTGGACCTCAGGTTAGCTAGCTCGTCAACAAATTTTAATCTCTTTTAAAAACTCACTTTTATAAAAAGGCGTTTTTAAACCCTTGGCGACCAGTGGTGCACCTATTTTACTTGCTTTTTTGTTTTCTATGTTGCGCTCTCATACTGTAAGTTTAGATTTTAAACACCATGGGTCACAGGAATTTACTTTTACCTTACTTTTCATTGGTTGTGTCATTTGTTTGTCACTGTGTACTCTTTTGTTTTGATGGTTCTTATATAATTTTTTATCTGTGAAAGCACATTGTAACTATGTTAAGAAAGGTGCTGTATGGAACTATCCCATTGTCACAGGTGCTATACAAATAAAGTTAATTAGCATTATTATATATATTTTGTCGGCCCCATGTTGACAGAAGACCCCACTATTTTTCCTGTATCCATCCATTTCGTCTACCTAAAATATATATATATATAATGACAAGCAAAAATATGATTTAAGCAGCTAACAAAATAAGCTGGTGTTGTCTATGTAAGTACAGGCGGCTTTAAATATAGACATACACACCCTTGCTGGCTTTAAGCTGCCAGTATTTTATGTGTTATGTTGTAATGTGCACAACAACATTTAATGCCAATTACAACATACTGTTGATCCTACAGGGCTGAAACCTCATCCTACATGTTACACTCAAATGAATTAACAATGGAGAATGGTATGTAGCGCAGATTTAGGCTTGTTTGGGCTACAAAGAAACGAACAAATAGAAATTAATGTATCGGTGTCTAAAACAAATTCAGCAGTTAAACAAAGTATATAGTCTTGGCAGGCAAGTAGAGCATATCACTCACTGTATGCCAAAGCCATTGTTATCTTGTTGGCTGGGAGCATGGCTGCTTGACTGTCATTACTTCCTTAAACATTAATTTTAAAGCATCTCTGCATCATTGGGTTGTATACAGAGGACAGCAATGGGGAGGGGAGGGGGGAGGGACACGGAGACCGAGCAGATAATTTGATTTCAGAAGCAAGATCCACACCCAAAGCATCATGACTATGGAGTATGTAACTTCATTTATACGTTGTAATTGTCATTAATTTTGAAAGCACCAGTGATGCTCACTTAAAACAATAGCTATCCCTCTGTCCTGACATGGGTGGAAGTGAAAAAAAATCTGGATCATTTAATTTGTTTCATTGGTTCCAAGCCTCATAAATCCTAAGAAGATTATAGAGGTTATGAAGATCAGGTGGGGTCACAAAAAGGAAAACAACCATTGAATTCACAACAATATATTGCTCAAAACAAACATTAATGACAATACGTCTCATAATATGATTATCATATTAAGAAAAGTGACACTTCTCACTTATAAATGAAAACAAATCATAAATAATAAACAATGGACACTGTGTATGCATATTTTGGCTTTAAATAATAAAAAAATAATTAGTAAAACATCTTATTTATACAAGAAATGAAGGTCACAGTTTAATACCAAAAGATTTTTGCAGTGTGAGAAATCAGACTCTGGACTGGAAAGGATCAGGATCAGAGTTGCAACAACTGGAGCACAGAAATATTGACCTGGTTAATTGGTGCTGACACATTGCAAGAAGTATGGGAGTGTCACACTAGGTCCCAGGGAAACCATAACAGGAGCTCACATATTATAGCGTAGATAAGACAGGCTGCATGACGGCAGACTAAACATAAACACTCTGCAGGTATACATTCAGAGCTGAGGAATCTTTCCACTGCGGCAGCACGGCAAAGTTGGTAACAGCTGATGTTCAAAGTGGAGCTGGGCTGATATTCAGGCACAAGATTCAACACAGATGGAAAAAAAATGACAACTACACTGATTTCAAGTCTGAATAGCTAATGCCTGCCTCACTGCTAATGTGTACAGCTGACATATAGTATTTCCATTTCCTTATACAGTACATGTATTACCCATATATACGCAACAGTAGCAGCAAAAACAAAGGCAGCATGAGAGATAATCAGTCTTAAGTCCTCATCTAAACTACACCCAGTCTGTCCAATGCCTGCTGGCCCTGGGGATTGTGCTGGAGTTTTAATCCACTTAAAAGCAGAGGACCTCTGCTGCTGTTTCCAAGGGGCTTGACCCATGTTGCATGTGCACACACATACACACACACACACACACACACTTTCATGCACGCACAATTTCAGTCACTCATCATAAACATGGAGAGTGTTTTAGGTTTTTTTTCCCCCCACACATAGATGAATGCACAAATAGACGCATGCATTCCATGCAATAAAGTAGCCTATGCAGAAGTTTAAAATGTATTCTGACCTGGTCACATATGTATTGATCATGAAATTTATAATAACTACGTTGAGATGCCAAGTCTGGTAGATCCGCTGTATGTCAGGGGCCAGGATGAAAACTCTAATTTAAACCTCTATAGAAGGCTGATGGATTGCCAAGACACAACCTAACGTTGACTGGATTTATTGAAGAGGGGTCAACACTCCACCATTGTTCAACTCCACTTTCTGCTGTAGGTCTGTTACAGTGTGTGTGTGTGTGTATGTGTGTGTATGTGTGTGTCTTGGTGCGGGAGGCTTCTAAGTTCTCGACCTTTAATATTACAAGAATTTGAAACATATAAGCTCCACTTATTCACACAGCTGCACTGGAACACTACAGCAAAAATATAAACAACACACAAACATTGTCCATATTAATGTGTTGAAAATCAGCTTTGATT
The DNA here is from genome assembly GCA_900303245.1 of Selene dorsalis. Taxonomy (NCBI): domain Eukaryota; kingdom Metazoa; phylum Chordata; class Actinopteri; order Carangiformes; family Carangidae; genus Selene; species Selene dorsalis. The sequence goes on along the minus strand of OMNW01007320.1, from coordinate 23,520 downwards.
AAAAAAATGTTTTTGTTTAGGAATAAAAAAATGTTTTTGCTCGTGTTTAAATGGTTTATTTTGTGCGGCGAACACATTGTCATACTTTTTCTCTTCTTGCACCAACATTTGTCGTTATCTAATTTGAAATGTACTAATTCCTTATTCTTGCGGAGGGAGGGTGAACCACTGACTTGAACAGCTGCTTCATGACCCAAAAAACTGTCAGTCTTTCCCTGGAATAAATTGTGGAATATACCATCTTTGGGTACAGGGGGGAGCTGGAAACGTGCATTTTCGGGAAAGCGGGTGTCACAAGCAAATGTGCTGGTTTTGGTAGTATCACCGATAGCACCACAACACCGTAAACTTCAATTCGTAAAATACATCTCGTCGCGAGGGGCGAGAAACGTATAAATAAAGAATAATGGAAAGGTAATCTCCCCTGTGTTCCGGAGCCGTGTTTCTAGAGGACCCATAGTAGAATCAATTCAGCGAGAGGGGAGCTTGAAACTGTCCACTCATGCTTTCCTCCGAGTCTGAGAGAAACACAGTTGAAGTGAACACACAGACCAGTCGGCCGCACTACATGCTCACAACAGGCAGGCTCCCATCACTAACGAAAAACAACAGCAGCCTCTCAACGTATAATCACAATAATACACTACTAAACACTATGCAAAGATTTCATGAAAACATATCTACACAGTTATCACCTGCAGAGATTTCACAGTGAAACCAAATCACCTACAAGTATGAGGTCACTTCAGAGTGTCACATGTAAACACCTTAAGTATATTCGTCCTGTTTAAATCTGATTTTTTACATCAGGAAATGCATAGCTTCTGTCAACAACTATGAAATCCTACATTACGTATGATATACGCTGTGAATCATCTCAGTTTTCATTGTAGGTGGGTCGTACTATTCGCCTCGTGCAGATGTTGTGAATGCACATGTCACTTCAACCTTAATCGGGTGAAGCGAGGATGCTCGGGTTCAGGCACACGCATATCTGTGCGCGTGAATTTGCGTCCGCAAGGGCCATTAAGGTCTCATATTACAAGGAAGCGAACATATATTTAAATAAAAATATATGTCACAAAGCAGAACTAAATATATAAAGAAGGATGGATGGAGTGAGAGATAGATTTAGAACAGGACAGTCACAGTCCAGTTTGTCCTGCAGCTTCAGATACTGTGCACAACTGCTTTGAAAAACTCAGCAGCAATACATCTGGCTCATATGCACATATGTTCAGTGTCCCAGTCATTTTGCTCACAAGCATTTAGAGCAGCTTCACCAGTCTGTCTGCTGTTGCTCTTCGCTGAGCAGCTCAACCGCATTAGCTGGACGTGCCTTGCTCAAGGGCATCTGTTGATGTTGGGAGGCTGGACCAGCATAGGCACAAGCAGGCACAGCATCGGCTACTGGCCGATGCTCTCATTCATGTTAGTATGAAAAACTATTGGGGAAAGTCACAACTGCTTCAACTCAGATACTCAGTCACATCATGGATAAAACTATTGAATGAGAAAGTTGTTGAAAACATTTCCTGGAAAAAATAAAGGTTAAAAAAAAAAGCTGTGCTGAGTTTTGTGTTGGCGTCAGAGCAGGAAATCTGCAATATCAGGGGTCAGATTAGAGAGAACAGTCTGACCTTTTAACCGTCATCATGCTGCAACACCTGCTGCAGGCATCTGGGCGACAGTGGTTTGGTCATGACGGTGCACATGCATCCTTGTGTCTATGTAGAATGACTTCCGTGGTCGCAGTATTTGCATGCGTGTTCGGTACTTACATGCATCTGCGTGCATGTAATCCTCATTTGAATGGGTTTGCGCGTGCCTGGCTGAGGGGTGTGTTTCCACGCCACCAGCCCACTCACCAATGTCACCTTCATGGGTGGCTCCATCGTAGGAGCATCCTTTAGAATGTAACAGATTAGCTTTGCAGGCGGGGATGTTGATGAGGTCATCACTTCCCAAGGTCACACCTACACACATCTAGCTGTAGGCCCACTAGCATTAAAGCCCCCCACCTCTTCAGATACTATAGAGGCTCAGTTCTACCTCCCGTCTGTGTGCGGATCTAAATGAGGCCGAATAAGCCACATCCAGCAGGATAAGCCTTATAATACGCAGTCACTGTACAGGCTGCTAGGGCCCCTTCAGCCTTCTTTCAACCTGTGAGCAGACTTGAGAATGATGCGATAGCTTCCTGTTAGAAAATACTGTATGTTACTTAAAGCTAAGCTCCTGCAGACTTTCTTCGTGCCTACGTGCACATTTCATTATCATGTATAGTTGCAAGCACTATCATGCAATAACTGATGATCATCAGCATCACTTCTCCACCACACAGGAAACAACCAGTGCCCAAAATTTTAAGATATAAAGTACACCCGAAGAAGACAAGCTGACCCTCTACTGCACTTTCAGGCCCAGTTTGTCCTCTCTCGTCTGTTTGCGTAACTCTACAACACTGTGCACCAAAGTTACAAATTTCCAATCATTCATTTTAGTTTGTAGACAAGAATGAAGAAGAAATTGTTATTACAGTTCTTCAAGATGGCAGCAGCTGCTCTCAGACCCTACATCTTCTCTGCTCTGTCAGAGGAAGATCATCTCCTCCAACAGTTGCACATTAGTGCAGCCAGTGTGCAAAAGATGTACAATAGCAGTGTCTGTGTGTGTGTGTGTGTGTGTGTGTACTAATTTTCCTCCTCTGATTCTCTATGGAAGGCAGATCTCCCTGTCGTACAGTGCTACATCTCTTTCTGTATTCCTCTCCCCTCATGAGACAATGAACACATTGAGGCAAATCTGTTTCCACAGCCTGTGAATAAGAGACAGCCAGCTTTGTTTTGCACGAGTGTGCACACATACACATATGCGTGTCTCTGTATATGTGTGTATGACAGATAAAGAACAAATGTGTTTGTGTACGGGCACACATGTATTTGTGTATCCATGTGCAAATTTGAGCGAGATGCCTGCGTCATGCGTCCGCCATGTGAGTCACTTGCTCTTATGTGGGGCTTTAAGTAGTGAGTAAGAGCCCTCTGCTCCCTCGCCCGTCTCCACTCTCTCTCTCTGGGGCCCCTGAACACACAACCAGAGCCTCTGCCTCTGCCTCTGCCTTTCGCTCCATCCAACAGGTTGCTTTGTCAATAATGAATGCTCACAATGCGCTGCATGTCCACGAGTTTGAAATTGGAGATAGACTCAAAGGGAAGCAAACATGTGGCCACAATCACCTGCTTTCCCTATTATTCCAGAAGAGCGATAAAACAAACAGGAGCATTTTTTTTTCTCTTCTTCAATGTTGGTGTCTCTTTCTGTCAGAAATCTCGACATGATGAGGTGACTGAGGCTGTATTTGAATAATAGCTGCGTCCAGAACTGTCTTCTTTGGAGGCCTGCTGGGATAATTGCAGGTGAGCCTTGGAGGAGATAGAGAACAGCAGTGCAGAGGGAGATAAGTAAACACACAAGTGACGTCTGCAGTTGATGACTAACGCTGTAGTGACTCCAGTAACCCACTGTCTTTCTACAGCACCGCTGAAATAAAGGTTGCTGTGAGAGCTCTGCTGGTTGGCTCTAATCATTCTCACTGAGCCATAAAACATGGACAAATATTCTTTATCCAAACAGGATATCACTGCTCCTAGTGTGTACAATCCAGATTTAGATTAATTTGGGAGCATGTCATGGCTTGTCAAGATATAAACAGACGCAGGGCCCTTCCTCTTCTGCTTTGTTATTTTGAAGATGTCACTGACATGGGAGTTCTTTGACACACACAAAAAAACAACAGACAAAAACAGACAAAACCTATTTTGTTGCAGTGTGCAGCTGTTTTTGGACTTATTCCACCATCTAGTGGTAGCCCACGTGCTGTCACAACAACACAGCTGCACAGCGAGTGGATGCATCCTAATAACTGAGATCACCAGAGGTCAGTAAAACACATTTGTCTTTACTAACATCAGTGCATTATGAGGAAAAAGTGAATTACAATGCTGAACAAATATTTATAAATACTTATCGTTCACACATTTTGATTAACTTCATTTGCAGAGACACAAAATAAAATAGTGAATGAAAAAAAATCAATAAAATGTTTTTTGTTTTTTTGGTTTTTTTTAAATAGCAGTTTTTGGGTTAAACCTCATTGGCACAAAAATGAAGAAAAATAAGAAAAGTGCTCATTTCGACAGAGACACAGACGGAGGTAGAGGTGTAAATAAAACAAAGTGAGGAATTAAAAAATTAGGACACTTAAGGCCAGCTAGAGGCCACTTTATAAATTTGAACACTAAATAGATTTAAAAACAGCAAAGGCACAACAACATTAAATTAAATAGAACTATTATTTGAGATTACATCTGTAGCACCTTATTATATGACGGGGTGACTGTCATGCCAGCAGTCTTTCTGTTTCACTTGTTCCCCAGCAGATGTAGAGATACAGTGTAGTTCCTGCTCCCCTATTCACACTGTACCAGCAGTAGCAGAACCCCATGGTGCAATACAAGCAGGTCCCATGAATATGAGGAGTTTTTTTTATTGGAACTTTTTTTTTTGTATTTAATGCACCTAACCCTCTCTTGAAACGCGGCACCACTTCGAACTCCATTTGGTCCTCATCCTATGTGGCTTGTTCGTCGTCCTCCTCTGGCTCTGGTAGGCTGCCAGGACAGGGCTCCATGGTAACAGCGACGCCCATGCCGCTGCGACCAACGGGCATGTCAGTTATGCATGTCCATTCATTTCTTTCTGGGCAGTAACACTCGATGCTGGACAGGAAGCCATGCTGGTTAAAACCCCCTGCAAAGGAAACACACGTGTTTAATGAAGCTGTTGATGAAGCAATTAAGGATTGTTCAACAGTTGTGTCAATGAAGAATTAAATTCAATTATTTTGCTATTTATTTTTCAGCTCACAAATGGATTCAAATCATTTAAAAAGACTGTTTTTACTTTTTGGTTTTCCATTAATGTAATTTAGAGATGTAGTTTGTTTTATTTTCTGATCTGACATTTCATTTGCCTGCTGCAGATCTGTTTACTCTTAACAGTTGAACCACACCCTCCTCTATTTAATTAAGCAACACTGAGTCACTGAGCCACATTAGAATTAACACAGTATTAACAGTGGAGTATATTAACTGGTCACCCCCTGACCTGACTGTCTACCAATGAATCAAAATTATTCAAATCTCTAAGTCGTTTTTTTTTCCCTCTGGCTGGTAACTAAATTCAAGTCTTCATATTAACGTGCAATACAAAATAAAACGACTGTCTTCACTCTCAGACCAACTATATTTATATAAGAAAATGATCACAAACATTTTATTGACACTGATAACACACTTCACTTAGGCTCATAATATGCTACTGTTCATGTGCTCATTAGTGGTGGCACTTATAACAGAGCTGACTGCAGACACAAGACAAAAATTACGGTAAAAGATCACATTGTTATATAAAAGTGCTAAAATGTATGTTAATAAAATCAAATTGAATGAGAAGAAAAATATTCAAAGAGGCAGTATAATTAAACATAATACTCTCAGTAATGTTATAAAAAGATCTGTGATCATATATTCCTTTTATTTAACTCATATTCAGTCTTTATAACTGACCAATGGCAAAGATGCGTTTCTGGTGAACTGTCACTCCGTGTGCACTGCGACAGTACTGCATGGACGCCCTGCTCTCCCAAACGTTCCTGGCTATGTTGTAACGCTCCACAGAGGCAAGCTGATTCCTCCCATCGTAACCTCCGATGGCGTACAGTAACGAGTTCACGCACACCAACCCTGAAAACGCAGACATGGGGGAGAGGCTGAGGAACAGGTGGACATTGTTAGGAACATCATTTTCTCTCCAGCTGGGGGATACATGAAGAGATCGGCACCACACTTATGTATTGTTACAGTTACCATGCAGCCATGTGGTGTAGCTTATCATAGAAGCTGAAAACAGGGACACAGCAAACTAACATAATCTACACAACGTTAACATATGTCATTTGTTTAATCCGCACATAATCAATATCAGTTTTTTGTGAGCTTTAAAAATACTGGTAGGTTCGATTTTTTTTAACAATTGGACAGCAAAAGACTCTAAGCAAAGCTAACTAAGTTAAGATAACTAGTTGCTGCCTATGGTTTTATAATGGCTAGAGATAAGCGAAGGCATTAATCTTTTCATTGAATTATTATGAACACACGCACTCACCCAGTCCGCTGCGTATTGTGCTCATGGGAGCCAGCTGCTGCCAGGTGTTAGTGTCAGGCTGGTATTTCTCTGCAGTGTTCCAACGGTTCTGTCCATCATACCCCCCCACCACGTACAGAGCCCCCCCACAGGCCGCCACACCGGCCCCTAGACGAGCCACTGACATCGGGCAAACAAAGGACCAGCGATTGGACTCTGGATCCCACCTGCAAGTCAAAATAGCGGTTGTACAGAGCTTGTAGTGAATGTATCAATGACGTGTTGTCAGTTCCTGATGACATTACATAATAGTTGGTTCAAATAATCAAGTAAAACAATCATCAGTGCCGCAAAAGTTCAGATGCTTCAGAGCAGCTGGGAGCAGCAACCTCCTCAATCTACACGAGCCAGTCAATTTTAAGTGGATTAGGTTAAGCTGGCAACCATGTTTGGCAACTATTGACAAGCTTTATTTGAAGCCAAAGAGGCTGTAACACCACCATGAGCGTGAGAGTCTACAGGGCTCTGTGGCCCAACAGACATCAAGTTTCCAATCTGTGCCCACAGTGTTTTGGAAAAAAGTAGGTTTAAATGTCACATCAATCTCATATATTGTCTTCAACATTTTTTTGTCAGGTAGAGCTGGTAATTTTATCCAAATAAATATATTTGCTTACCTTCTTAGACTGTTTTGGTTTTTCAGAAGGATTAATGAAACAAAACAAACTCTATTAATTCGTAGGGGATTTGGACAAAGCCATAGCTGTTTGCCCTGTTTCCAGGTTTTTCTGCTAAGATAATTTAGCCATCTCTTGGCTCTGATGTCATATTTAAAAGGTATGGGAGCTGTATGGATTGTCTGATAGCAAATAAACATAATTTCAAAGTGCGGGACTTGTCCTCTCAAGTCAAGCGGAGTCAAATCAGGCTTATTTTAAGGCACTTCCTCTAACATTAACAGAGTATATCAACAATAAATCCATCATGATGAGGCAGCTTGGACTGCACGTCCTCTGGCTGGTTAATGATTCAAAGGTTATTGGCTCAGTGTTTGGCACTCGTTTTCCTCCATCTGAAAAGTGCAGGTACAACGGCGGCTGATGTTTTATCACCTGCCCTCCAACACTAGTGAATTGCCCTTGAGAAAGGCACTAAATGCAGGTCATTTCTTGGGTCACTGTGCTGCCAGTGGCCCTGTGCTCTGATCCCTGACGTTACTGCCGAACACACCCGCGACAAGGACCTTTACTCGCTTTAGCAGGAACCTTCGAATCCCGGCTAAATCTTCTGCCTGCGGCGTGGATACTTCGTTTGGGAGCCGTCGTCAGGAGCAGAGCCTTTTCCTGCCAACTACTGTTACCAAGAATGCTCTAATCTGCTTTGATGTGTTTCGCATTGAATTTTCAATAGTTTTAACAGCTTTCATTATATTTAACAGCTTCTCATGAGAAGCCTTCCAATTGGCGTGTGATGAGTTCTAATAATTCTCTAGTGACTAGTATCTTTTAGAAATCCATATCGTTCAATATAAACGGGAACTGAGGTTACATTTAAAGCGCGGTTCTTCAGATATGGAAAAGAGAGCTAATGGTATCAAAAGATCCTGTCACTCTCAGATTTGAAAGTCTTTCTTTATTTAAGTAATTGGTTGAAACTATTACAGCATAAGAACTCCTCCCTGCTGTAAAGCATTCCCAAACCCTATTGACATTCCTGGGAAGTGTGTCCCAACATGTTTTGAAACCGCCCGTGTTGTTGTCTAATTAGGCTAAGAGGGATACCTGAGAACTTTGCGGCTGCTTTTCAGGTTGAATGGCAGCTATTCATTTGATCTCTCTCCTGCCATTATCTATACTTACTCTGAGGTAACTGCACTTAATCTCAGAATGAATGTGTATGAGAAAGAAAAAATCTTTTCATAACATCCATTTCTAGCAAATAAGATGTCATTAAAATCAAATTATTTTTCAAGTGCCAAATAAATCCTCTGTCTCTCTCTTGCATGTACACATAGTGAACACAACAGTGATGCCTCACCTCTCCACTGTGTTGTGATGCGTCGAACCCTGGGAACCTCCAACAGCGTAAATGCAGCCGTCCACCACGCCCACACCAACCCTGTTCCTGGGGATGTTGAGGGAGGCTCTCTGGCTCCACTGGTTGGTCATTGGGTTATAGCAGCACAGGGCACTGGACTCTGTGTTGTTTTGAAGCGACAAGTTCCTGCCCCCGACCTGGAATCATGAAAAGATGGATTAGAAAGAGAACCAGTACAGAGGCAGAAAACTCAACTAGTGTTCCACTCATATAGTATATTTGTGTTGCAGTGTTTCGCATTGTATGCCATCCATTGGTGGTATGACATAACTGGTGCAACCTACAGTGTAGAGCAGTCCAAACAGAGCACAGGCTCCCAGACCGCTGCATGGAGAGCCCATGTCGGCCAGTTTTAGCCAGACATTCCTCCTGGGATCATAAGCCTCCATGGAGGCCAGAGAGTGCTGCCGGTATCTGAGCATGGAAAAGGAAACAGAGAATGAAGCGTAAATCAGATGAATGGTCAGTATAAAAGATGACTTTTTACTGGGAATATGACATATGCTCTTGAAAGTGAATAATATAACATGTTCATTATGTGAAATTAACAGTTGGGGAAAAGGGCCAGTGACTTGATATGCTGATATATGCATGAAATTTTGTTTCATATAGTAGTTAGATGTTTTTTTCTAAATGCGAAAAATAAATGAAATAGCTTGCGAATAGCTAAAAACAGCTTTTTTATTCTTAAGCTTGAAAACCCATGTGTGATTTAGGACAAGACCACTTGTGGCTACAATGTTGCCATGTCCATGTAGAACTAAAGGAGAACTAGTATCATAACAGCAGTGTGAAGTTAGTTTTTTCATTTTGTTCGACACAAATACATCAAAATGTAGAAAGTCACTGGAAATAGGAGAACTTGTACATAAACCAAGACAGCATGGCACCTGTGTCAAGAAGACAGAGTGGATAACACACTAACAACCACCGGGGGGCAGACTGATACACCCTCTGGATCCGTGAGGTGGTTTTACATTTCAGGTGATTTTCAAAAACAAAACAAGTGCACACATGTGTATTATGAGAGGATATCAAAGCATCATCTCATAATCAGTTACTGATCATCAATATCAGAAATGAGCCTATAGAGGCTCTACAAGAACGTTGGCAACTTTTGTGTGCTGCAAAGCAAAACAATGTCCATCATGGAAGCTGTACAAGTTAACTACCCGCCAGCCACATAGATGAGCTGAGTGCCACGGTTCGGTGCAGGAGGCAGCTTCCTCAGTGTCATATCCTGGAAGATTTTAGAAAGGAAGTCCTTACAGGAGTTGGCCTGGAGTTAAAATAAAGGACAGAAAATAAAAGTATGTTTAGCATTTGTGACTGAAGTGGTTTTTGTTTTACAACTCTTTTTCATTCTTTGCATTTCTGAGAGGAAAACTAAGGCTGTGGGTTTACCTTACTGAGGATGGGGCAGGACAGCAGCTGGTTCTTCAGGAACTTCGGAGGCAGAGCGTAGATGTGAACCGCATTCAGGAGGGCATGTAGGTACTGGGCTCTGCTCTCCATGTCCCAGCCGACCCAGTCTGTACAGGCTTTATACACCTGACATGGATATAGTCAGTATGATATTTACATCTAGAAACAATCTGGTCAGAAGTTGGACAAATATTCTGAATTCACAACTTGAACATCAGTTAGTGGTAGTAAACATTTCAGTGGCTTTCACAGTTTTTTTTTTTTTGTCATTGCGGTAAAACCATCACTTTTAACCCAAAATGTGCTTCCTTTAAATCAATTTAACCATCAACCAATAAAAAAATCTCAGGATGCTTGTCAGTTAAGTATCCATGAGCTTTTTCCAATGCCACACACCTCAGACTCACAGAGCACCTTCAGACTGTCCTGACTGATGAGCTCCAGCAGTTGGCAGTGAGACAGGCTGAAGAACTCGTCTTCTTTAGTCACCTGGACAAGAGAGCATGATCAGATGAAGGTGCACTGGCCACTGAATATACAGAAAGTTAATAATATGACACAGTGATTACTTTGAGAAAAGGTAGTCAAGTTCTATGGTGATAAAAAAATACAGACCTTTCACTTCAAAAGTGTCAGGAAAAGAGATGAGATGCACATTGTACTGGCGAAATGTAAATCAACTGTAGGTTCTGTGTTATTTGTAACAATAACTAAAGTGTGCACTGTTCCACACTTATCATAACAAAACACTGAGCTGGGAGCACAGAGAGCCAAGGTGGAGGGGCTGAGGTTGAAGGAGAGGACTGCAAGCTCAGGAGAACTAAAAACAGAGCTGGGTGTAACCAAGACCTTGTTACGTCAGTGCAAAGAGAAGGCAGGGGATGATACAAAAATACACACTGACAGAATTACTGATGATCTGGTGGAGGAAATGAGGGGTCACTGGTAAATGACCTATGGTAATTTTTACTCTTGAATAAACAAACACTTTTTCTTAAAGGGTCAAAAAGTTGCAGTTGATTCAGCCAGGAGGGCACAGCTATCACCTGATGCGAGCTGAGAGGACGATAAACAAGGAAACTGGAGCAGCACAACTTTTGCAGACGGAGTTGCTACAAGAGCTTTTTCTGAGATAAACCTTCTCTGCAGATGAAGTGAAGCCATTTAAACTACACTGATCTACACAAACTACATCCCTAATGCCGCACAGGTGTGTCTGTGCGAATGTGTGTAATTTAATGACAGATTATTTGGTGCCGTGCATGACCAGAAAAGCCACTACATGTAGAAGAAGAACTAACAACCGCATGCACATGTGACATTGTGCTATCTTTATTTGCACCTCACCTCATTAAAGTGTGTGTTGATGTACTCTCGGCTTCTTTGGTGCAGCTCTGTGCAGCCAATCTCCTCGGCAAAGCGGGCAATGCCGATCACATTAGATGGCTCTAGGTGCTTTGTTAGGAAATCACAGCATGCCTTGGCCACATCTTCGATCTGATACCTTGAAGAAAAGAGGAGAAAGGGAGGGGAAAACATCACAGCTTATATTAGATTAGTAGACTGATAGAATACAGACATCTAAATCTGTGTCTGTTTAACTCTGGATTAGTTTTCCAACACCATGTGCTACTGTTTATGTATGTTTACCTCATTGCAGCCAAAAGAACATGTAACACACATTTCTCTCCCACTGTGATGTGGGAGGTGTAGGCAAAGTCAATGAGCCTTCCCACCACCTGGGGGCAAACATCACGCAATGTGATCTCTGATGCGCGACACTCTTTGAAGCTGCTGGTGAACATGGCTCTGAAGTAGGGGCTACAGGAGGCTAGCACCACCCTGTGCACCTGAGAAAAAACATATATATATACACACCGATTAAGAAACAGGGCATTCACTGTATTTGCATCTCAGAGTGAAAGACAAAAAGTTCTCTGCTATGGAGACCCAGAACTGACAAAAACAAATTGAACGATTATCAGACAAGTCAAAAGTAAATAAAGCAGTTAAGCCAATCGCAAGTCAACATAAACATAATCTCCTACTTAACGATACTTTGAGTTTCACCACGCTCATTTTTTCATAACTTTCATAACTATCTTTCTCTTGCTGTGCATGTCTCATGTCTTAAACTACAGAAGTGTGTTTGCAGACAAATTTTCATCATGTAACAATACAAATACTGAATACTGGTACAACCTTTGTATAAACAATGTACAATGGTACTGTGCACACTAGTACATAAATATCAGTATAAGTGACCACAATGTGAAGTTGGGGAGTAATGGAGGAACAGTGTAGCATAACTATGTATTACGAAGTGTCACTATAACACCACAATATTATTGATTGATGCACCCAGTTGTATTTCAGTACATTTAGTCAGGTTCAGGCCTCCATAATGACTTAGTCCTTTGAAACCGTAACTTTGTCCAGAATGGCACAAAATGCTTTTTGATTGTTTAATTCAGTGGATGTTTTACCTTAAAGTCCACAGTTTTCTCCTTGTACGTGACATGCAGCACCAGGTCACACAGCATCTCCTGCCGCCTGAACTCATCCATGACTTTCATGGATCTGGAGGCGTGGGTCTCGACCGTGTAGTCAAGGTACCCAGAGCCGTGCATCGAGGGAACTGCAATAGCTGAAAAATCGGAACTACGAGTGGGACGTCTCTTCCTCATTGGACAATGCATTGTGGCAGAAAGGAAAGGGACTACTCCAGAGATATAAAATTTAGTTTCAAAGTTTTCAACAGTATAAAGTTTGGAGTTTTTATCCCACTGGGGTTAGACTTCCAACAGAAGAAATTCTTTTGGTCTTTATTTGATCAATGTGAAGACTCTTGCGAGCAGATGTCTTTAGTTTCTCCATTTTTATGCAAATCTGAACATAGGAATCTGTTCAGAAAGTTGACTTTTTCCAAGAAAGTTGGGTTGTGAACTGTGTAATATCCATTGGTGATCTCAGAACCTGCCAGCAGGCAGAGCAAGCAGTCCACAGGAAAAGCCAGTTGCTGCATAAAAATAGGTTGAGGTCATATATTTCTCTGCTTAAATATGAAGGGTAAACAAACTTGCAGACTGATGGTGAACCACATAATACTCCTTCATCCTCAGGTCCTGGCTCCAACATGACTGACAGCATTTGTGTCAGGAACAGACAGCTCCCAAAGCATGAGTCAAGCCATGATAATTAAATTGCCGTTGGTCCAGATTTTACAGGTTTCAGGGTTTTGAAAGTAATCCATTCTGACTTTTTGGGGAGTCCTCTGCAATTTAGTTTCCACAGGAGGAGGAGTAGTGGTTGGCAAATGTGTAGAGCAGCACAATCAGAAGTATCCTGGCAGGGTCCCCGTCTGCTGCTGCGCTGCTTATCCTACAAAGACGAAGAGAAAGAGAGAGAGAGAGAGAGAGAGAGAGAGAGAGAGAGAGAGAGAGAGAGAGAGAGAGAGAAAACAGAGTAAGCTTAGAAATATGAGAGACTTTCAGTGGTTTGAAAAGAAGCTAATGGAATCAAAACTTCACGTGTTTCCTCCTCGTATGTGTGGGAGTTTGAGTCACACACAGTTTCACTTCCTTACAGCTAGAACAGAAAAGACGTACTTTTGTTAACTGTTTTATGTGACTATACTGGCCTGAGGAAACAATCAATGTATTTCTAATAGGGTTACTTCAGGGCAAGGATTTTTACAAGTAAATCATTCTCAGACTCTATGAGGATCATGTCTGCTTGTTTATATCATTTTTAGCTTAGTTGAAAACCTGATATTCATTTGTGCATGAAGGGAAAAGAAAACTCAAGCAAATCTCAAGCAGATCTCTAACCAAGTTATCAAGATTAATCATTGCAAATTTCACCAGAATCCTATTTATAAGGTCAGAGGGGCATCAAAGAGCTGGTTCATCTCCTCAAAGTTTGTTTACTCGAACCGTTAAACCTCTTTTTTCCACTCTTTCTCATCACTTCAAATTCTTCAGCCAAGCAGCAGACTGTGAATAGTCACACTCTGCCTGTGAGTCAAAGAGGAGTGACTGAGATTCAGCAGATAGCAGCCAGCTGAAAAACATGGAGGACGCACATTCACACTATTTAAAGCGACAGAAGGTCTGTCATGGCAGACTCATTTTTGACACAATCCTGCTCAAGAACAAACAAATAAACAGAATGAATGAAAACATATCCTACTTGGTGGAGGTGACAAATATCCATCTCTTACTATACATATAACAGTGTCAGTAATATGTTTTCAAACCTCCATGTCTTAAATCTTAATAATTGTACTTGGTTGTTATAAATTAAATATAAAGGTAGGTTGCAGACAATTTAATTAAAAGATCTTTACCACTGCACTCAGGTACCTGTGACAGACACGATGTAAGCACTGTATGTCAGTGTAATGTAATTATACAGGTGTTAGTGGTGCACCTGTCTCTGCTAAAGAGCTAATTAAGAGTCTCATTAGATGCTTGCCAATTAATATGCCCCTAAATTAAAATGGTGCACTGTAGGTAGTTAGCATGAGGGAAAATGACAGCTAATGACTCCGACTGCTAAAAAAACCCAAAACAAAACACAGGAGACAATATCAGCTGAGTCACTTTTTCAGAAGTCACCAGTTCAACATTTTGTAAATATGCTTCTTTGCTTCAATGCAAATGCAAAAAGTTTGATTAGATGATTGATAAGCTACAGGTTTTTTGGGTCTGAGTACATGACACAGCAGCCACAGTTGAAAACATGTTTCTCCAAAACAAAAGCATAAATGCCTCTACAGCGGAGGGCGTTACAGGTAATTGAAATGTCAGAAGCCGACACAGACACCTCCCAAATCGCAACAATGTGTCATCAAGATCAAACCAGTTCATTGTTTGATTCAGGGGGTGGTTTCAGGATAGAGGCGAAAAAGAGACAGTTTTATCACAAATAGGTACAAAACCTGTCCACACACTGGAAACTGGAAAAAACATTGCTATACTTTATTGAATCAAAACAAAGCTAAGCTAGTATATGCTACCCAAGTGTATCAGTGTTGTCGTCTAATAATAAAACTCATCTTTTAATGATGAGGAGGAAATTATAAATAACCCATGTGTCCAATATGTCAGAAAGAAGGATACTAAGAGCTATAACTTTGTGCACTTATCAGAAGGCAAACACACAGGTCAGACAGATGCACTACAATGTATACAAGAGTTCAACATGAGGACCATGCACCCCCTGCTGATAGGTAACCTTGTGGAAATGCTGATACAAAACACTGATCAGACGTAAATGTAAAATCTGTGAACGTCATGGCATTAAAGTCACTGGGTTCATTTCTCTGTAAGGTCACGTGACCAGGGATAGCTATGGTCCGAGACACTGAGTGGGCTCAGCTCAGTGTAACTGACTGAATTTAACAGTGGAAACAGATTCTCACAGACAGAAACTGTGTTTAATGTGGATTGGTCATGTCTTGGCCAACACTCAATCCACTAAAGTCAGCGGCACCCCAGATACCGATCCGCTGTTTCTAATGGGTTTAAATTTGTGGTGTTTGAGAATTACCCTGAAAATGCTCAAATACACGGCGCTGAAATGCTTTTAGCGTGTCTCTTTACATGGCATAGAAAACCCAGAGCAATGTGAAATCTCTGCATTCCCCAGAGTGTCACTCGCTGCCACAGCTTGAAGCAGAACAAATCAGCTCTTAAGCTGGAGAACTATGCTATGCTGCCCGTCAAGAGCAGTGCATCTCTCTGCGTAGAAGAGAGCCTTGGAATCAATAGCAGTGGATCCATTTTCAGCAAGAAAGGTACAAATGCTGAACCAGCCAGAGTCACAATCACAGTGACCCCCAGAGATTCACAGCCAGCACTTACAGCACCTGCAGTTTGCTGTGAATTCTTTTTCTGTCACAAAACCGGCCAGATACTGTTTCTTTCTCTTTTTTTTGTTTAAACCTAAGTGAGAAAACCACATAAAACAGTTACTGCTGGGCTGGTCTGGTAGAGTGCAGCTTTGCATGGTTGCACAATCAAATCTGTTCAGCCTGTTTGCTGGTCATATGACCAAATGTGTGAGACAGAAGGGGAAGAGAGTGAACCAGGGAGGAAAAAAAGAACAGTGAGCAAGAGGGAGAATAATGAATTGAAAGAGGGAGAGAGAGATGGCAGGAGAAAAAGAAGCAAGAAAAAGAAACAGTAGAACTGAGTGCATAAAAGACAGGAAGTGAGAGACATTAATAAAGTGAGCTTCTCGGTTTTCCATAAAGGGCCATTGTACGTGGATATGTCAGCCTGTCCTACTCTCTTGATCAGGCTTTAAGGGGGTTAACAGTGAATTACTGTGTAAACACTGTGTGCGGAGCTTGGCTACTATATAAAGCATTACTCAAGCCTGCAGGAACCCTGTGTGAACACAGTGACACAAGTTCGGACCAGTTTATTGATTTCAGTGAGGTTTCATAATCCCTGTTTGACCAAGGTCCTGACCGGAAACACTACAGGTGCTTGTAGTGTTTGCTCCTCAAAATGGCTGTTTTAGCTAGTGAAAGGAGGAGTGAGCAAATTGCTGGTGTTTTACTGACAAAAAGTATCAGAGTGGGATTCATTTGTCAAGTGACGTTAAAGAGAAACTCCACAGTGTTCATCAGGACACATTTGTGCTTTTAAATATGGAGAATGAATCATCATAAGTCACAGATTTTGGCACGAAGAGAGACAGAGAGCGGGAGAGTTAACAATTTACAGACTGTTTCTGTTGGCAGGTGGTTGATACAGCAGCAGAGTCTACTGACGCTGGCCTGTACAATGACCTTTGACCTACACACATACTGTAACATGTCACAGGACATCTGACAGGAATGTGAATACTCTCGATTAACCTTTGGAAATACTCTGTCACAAACTGCTGAGCTGCAATAACCAAGCGTCTTTTGAAAAGTTTTGTAACAGCTGTGACACTGGCTCTTCTGCCAAGTCATTCTTCATCTGCCCAGACAGCTGACTGGGGGGGGGGTCAAAGGTTGCTGATGATAAACATGCTTTTACCTTTTGCTCTGAATGACACCGTGAGAAGAAGAACAGAGCATCATAGACACCCTGCATTATCTAAGAGTCACAACTCCACCACAAACTGGATGATCCTCTGATTTTAAACACAATAAATTTGAGGATTTGAAGAATTCAAAAAGGCTCCTCTCAGGTCGTCTGATGTTTGGAAACTCCAGTCTAGCGCTGCACAATACATGCTCTTCAATAACTCTTAAGGGTGACGAACAACAACTGGCCAATGCTGCCTCCGGACCGCACACTCGACCATATCAAAAGCACTGAAAAGCACTACATAGCTGCATTATGATCATTTATCACTAAACAAAGAAACACTTCCTTATCTGTCTGGAGAAAAACAGCATGCACATCAATGAAGTGTGTCGAAGAGTTTTAAACATTTAAATATTTCACAAGTTATCAGATTAAAAAAAAAAACTAGTGATTTTTCTAGAAGTCGCTCAGTCATCTTACTTTCATTTATTTGACTGATAGAAACTTTTTCTGCAGCAGTGCTGATAATCAGTACATCATTTCAGTCATTTTTAAAGCAAAAAGCCTGAAAGGTGAGCTTCAGCTTCCCAAGGTCAACAACTTGCTGCCTTAGGTAAGTGAATCTCTTTTACAAAAGCAGGATCAGAGGATTAATCAAGTGAAAACAATTGTTTGTGTCTTTTTTACATCGTCTTCTGCATTTTTATATCTCTAGAAAATAAGGAATTTAATGACACCACTTTGGTCATTCTTTCTTTTTGTTTTACTGATTATGTAGTATATATTTTTATTAATATATGCCAGAAAATAGTGAAAAATATCTATTAACAGCATATCCTGAGGTGACATCTTTAAATTGAATGTTTTGTTGGCAACCAACATTTACAAAAAAAACCCTGCAATATATCTAATGTAGAGTGATGTACAGAAGTGAAGAGCAGCTGGAACTAGAGTTTTTTAGTCCATTAAAACTTGTCCAACTGATTATTAAAAGTTAATTTCAAGAGGATGAGCTACAACAGCCTCCAAGTGTCAGAAGGAACTCACGGCAGCTCAGCGTAAGTTTCAATTCCCTCTTGGGAGTCTGCGCACTACAGAGGAAACAAACCGACACAAAGGCACCGGCAGTGACTGGTCGACTGCACAGTTACAAACTCTTGCACGGACGTTGTTGTTGTAGCTTGTAAGAGTAAGTAGAGTCACCCGTGCTGCTCTGAGTATGAAACATTGACACCACAGTGAGAAGCGTTTCTGTGTTACAGTGATTTTAGGAAAGGGCGTGTCCGCTGCGAGCGTCAAACTCCTCC
>OMNW01007318.1:2073-16094 GCA_900303245.1 Selene dorsalis | reverse complement strand
GAGAGTGTGTGTGTGTGTGTGTGTGTGAGAGAGGGGGAGAGAGAGAGAGAGAGAGAGAGAGAGAGAGAGAGAGAGAGAGAGAGGCAGTATGAAGTGGTTGATCTAGTTCACACCAGGCTGTTCAGCTCTGACAGGTAGAGTTGTTTTCCTCTCGCTGCCTCACACACATTGCATGCAGCCACGATGTCTCCTCCTGCACAGACCATGGTGCTCTTGACACTGATGCCCCACCAGTCGCTGCGGCTGCACACGCTGTACTCCACCACAGGCAGCAGGGCCTGCTGCAGTTTGTCAGGCATGGGGCCATGAGCTGAGACACAGAGGACAGGGCTGAGTAACAACACATGCATCTGCACTGAGACTGTCTACATCAGAGTATTGAGAGTGTGATCTGAAATCCTATTCAAAAACTAATTATTTTCCTAATTAGCCTGTGTCCATAGTTACCAGAGCCTTACTAGGCCAGGTTACTAGGTAATGTGGTCACTACCCAGCAGTGGCAGAGAGTGCAGAAGGTTCATGTGAACTGTGCTGACATTTAGTGTTACATCATTTGCAGATGAAACACTGCAGTGACCTGCGGAGCAGAGACTGGACAGCAGGTGAGGATAAAGTGACATTACTGTAGAGGTTGCCCCAGCCGGAGATGTAACATGGTGTCCCATGGGAGAGGATCTCTCCAGGCTCTGGAAGACAAGCCACACTGACACTGTTGGTCATGATGGGGCTCTTATCCAGCTTCAGCAGGGCCAGGTCATTGCTGTGAGATAATAATTACAGTTAGGTTAGTAGTGACAATTACTTGATTTGCTTTTGCTCTTTCCAGACATTAATTAACAAACAGTGCAGTTTCTTCATAGTGAGGACGCCACAGGGGAAGCAAACACGAGGATATTTATTGAACTACAGAAGGAAAATTTGTTTCTCCCTCTCCCAGAGAGTCAGAATCTACTCACCCGTGAGCCACATGGTCAATGTCCCAGTTGGGATGAACAATAATACGCAGCACATCTCTGATCTGCTCGGTCCCTTCCTGCTGGCTCATGTCGTGCTCTCCCAGCACCACACGGTACACATCTCCTGGCCTGTCAGACAGTTAAGCTCATTATTACTTCCATCTCCTTCATTCTGTTCATTTCCACTTTTCTGGACCCTATTTGTATCAAGTTAACATTGTTTCTAGTTGCATGATGCAATAAACCCTTGACCCCTGTCTCTTGCTCCCTGTTATCATCCCTAGAATCACATAGCCTGTGTGTCTTATGTTATTGACAGTTACCAGATGCAGTGTCCAGCAGTCAGCACCCAGCGAGGGGCAATAAGAGTTCCTCCACAAGTGTGATGGTAACGACTGCCATGTTTCACCTGCAGGGAGATCTGAGGAGAGGAGAACAGTGAGGGTATGATGTGTCTATCTGTCTGTGTGTATCAGTATTGTCATTGTAGGTGTCAATAAGGGAAAAGTTAAAATGTGTTTACCTGCCAGGGCCAGCTGTGAGGGAGAGCATCCTCTCCATTCACCACTCTGGTGTCAGGCTTGACAGCAGGTGTACCACATCCAAAAACTAAACACATTTCATTTTTAGTTGTAGTTAATTTAATGCTTCTGTATTTTGTCATAATTGCACTTCATCTTTATTCAGTCTGATGTCTCCAGCCAAGACAAACTACTCACCATACGCTCCCTGAAGCAGCAAGAGGACCAGCGTCTGCAGCATGATGCCAGTTTGTGAGGCGAGACACACACGCACACACAACACAACACAAACACTCACTTACTCTGGTTAGTTCGGCTCTCTTATACCAACTCTGTCTGCCTGTGAAACCCAACGCATATTACATTGACTGTCTGTTATCAGCATCCACAGCTGATTGTAGCTGGGAAAAAACTTCCTGTTCCACAGATGCAACATCTGTCAGGACACCAGACCAACCGCTGCATTCCTGCTGCTGGAAAAATGGCAGGTTTATCAAATGTGAGAGAAAAAAGATTTTGATGTAAATACATAAATCTGAATTTGTATATAATTAAGTAGAAAAAAGTAGAATAAAAGCTGTGAGGAAATCCAATGAAATGTTTAGAATGAAAAATGTGCCCTTACTATCTTCTTTACAATAATACGTTCATTTAGAATAGAATTACTTTATTAATCCCAAAGGGAAATTTTATGCCATTTTTGCCATTTGCTGGAACCAGTTGACATCTGGCGAGTGAAGAGTATGCCCTGGACCAGGGCTGATAGAGACAAACAACCATCCAGACCTTCCAGCAAAGTTAGAGTCAGTAAATAACTGATGTTTTAGGACTGTGGGAGGAGGGCAGGCTACCAGGGGAGACCAACGCAGGCATGAGAAGAACATGCACAGTCCACACAGCAAGGCCTCAGCTGGCTGCTCTAAGTCTCCGTGCTGTGGGGTGATGCAAACTACTGCACACTTTCCATTTCTATTAGCGAGCATCTGTGTGGCACAGAACATATCATTGATGGAAGGAACCCACATTATTACTTTTATACTATCTGCACAGTGACAGTTTAGTTCAAGAGCAGCTGTGTAAATACTGCAGCAAATACTGTATATTACCACAACACAACAAAAAGAAGTTTTTAATAGTTGGATGAAAAGGTGCTGAACATAAAAAATTCTCCAGCTTGAACAAACAGAAACTGTTCCCAGAGTGAATGTGTTGGGTTTGTGAACATGAGAGAAGCTGTGGCAGCGAGTTCAGAGAGAGAGAGAGGAGGAAGAGAGGAGCTGAGAGTGGGGTTTAGTGTCGTCAGCTGTCTCGGTGCTCAGTGCACACTGTGAGAAATAAATTTTCCTCCTGCACCCACAGAACTGGATAGCTTTGGGTTACCTTCAAGAGAAACAGTCCTTAGAACAACTTTCTCTGCTTTAATAACATGTTGTAGATTCACAGAGGGGCCCATTATCCCACTGAATCTGGACCCAATTGTTCACGCCTCACTCAGACACTACTCTCTCCCCTCTCTCCTGAGGGAAATTAATATCACTCTCCGGAGAAGACAGTGTGGATCTATAAATTTCCCCTTTTAGTGAGCAAATCAAATCAATACTGCCCCAACAGCTACAAGGCTTTACTTGTTTTCTTGCCATGTTAAGGTAATTCCCTGCACCACTGTGAGAAGATTTATGAGGCAGACATGTGCTGCATGTTTGCATAACACAGCAATGACAGAAGTGTGAATAATTCTGATAAGCGGCCGCGAAAGTTACAGCTCACAGTGAATTAAGCACTGATGCTGTTTACAGGAGCCCGTTCAGGTGGGAATTGTCATTTATAATGAGGGAGTGGGTGAGTGTGAAACACTAAATTCTACAAAACACTGTGGAAAATGATAATTTAAATCATTTTAATGTTGCTAAGGTGCTGTTATTTATAAGACAAATATTGGATTTTACAGCACTTTTACTTTATAATTGAACTTTGAAATGCAAAAGGAAACATGGGGAAAACATCAGAAACACATTTAAACATTTTACAACATCACAACAATTTGTAAAAAGAATATCTAAGTCTAGACCAACAGACAAACTGACAGGCATGGAGTCATGAGTAAGAAGTCAAGTTTACTTTACTTTATCAAATATGTTATTGCTGGATCATATTAGAGTATATACCATTTAATAGCATTGTATATTTGGATTTTATGGTGAAAAGGCTGGAAAAAATGTAGTGTGTTGTAAAATTATATGAGCTTCTCCTTAAACATCCAGCATCTGTAACTCTTATACTGTTTTTTCTTTCTCTCTATCAAGACATTGTTCTGCTGAACCACGTAAATCAATATTTCCAAGGAGAAATACAGTTAGGCACAGGAGCGAGTCAGCTCTTTATTCAGTGGTCGCTCAAGACAGAGATAAATTATCTGGGACCAGCCAGCGCAGTTTAAGGCCAACTATATTTCTCCTAAGGTTTTCAGATATGTCAGAAATCTGACTAGTGCAGCCTAGAGACGCGGGAAATGCTGCCAATTAGCCCTATGAAACATAAATCACATTTTACTGCTCTGTCACATCAAGTGGCCAATATTCAGTTTCCAGTCACTGAGAAGAAGAATATCAGCCGTTAACGTTGGGAGCAAAACAGGCTGAATAAATGCACAGGATATGCAACCTCTCATGATTTAGGCTAGTTCATGACATCACCTTTCACCACGAGGGAGGAAAAATGTGACGCATGAACATACTATTATTTTATCAAAATCAGACTATACACTGTATTTTTTCTTCCAGTGATTTTTAATATTTTCCATAATGGCAGAATATGCATTTTGAAGGAATAGTTTGGAGACTTCATTTCCGGTCACTATACTAGTTTTCATATTTAAAGTGTTATAATGTTGTTGTTTTTTTATTAAGTAAACAACAAGAACAAGGAATTAATGAGTTTTAGAGTAGATTTCAAGTGTGTTTTGTTGGTTTTGAACAAAGCCAGCTTCTGTGTTTTCCATTGTTTGCTGTCCTTGTGCTAAACTAATGGGCTCCTGGCTTTAGCTTCATGCAGCAGGCTTTTTTGCACCACAGGAGGAGTCACAGAGGTGGATAGGACCAGGAGCTTTTAATTAATTCAGCGACTTATCAGCAAACTCATGTCAAATATTTTATTTTTGTTGCCCTGTGCAAATTAATTCCCTCATCCTTTCAATATGTCTAGCAGCTAGCTAGCTTAGCTCAGTACAAAGGAGCAAAAAAAGGAACCTGGATCAATCAAACAGTAGAAATACAGCAGGAACTCTTAAATGTACTTCTGAGTTGTTAAGCTGTATTTACCCAGCACAGAAAGTTGAAAGTTGAAACACTTGCTCAAAAAAGTGGTTTCTTGAATTTGACTAAGAGCATTTCTCAGTATAAAAGCCATTTCTCTCATCAGAGTGCATTTACATGGGTTTGATTGTAGTTTTTGATAATCAATAGTAGGTTTAATGCTCGGCAATATGTTGTACAGTAGTTGTCAATCAATCATCAATGCTATGTTATCTTTGGCTCCTTTAAGCCATGCAGTTCTCAGACTCTCCCTGTGTTTGAAGTGGATGGTTGCTGGTGATGGAGAAGCAGAGTGAAGTCTGCCTCAAGCCTCCAGTCAGAAGCACTTATGTCTGCTTGTAGGCTTCAGGTTGGTTTGTTGATGTGCAGTCTCTGCGTTCTCTGTGAAGACTGAAGCTGTCTGAGGCTGCTGCTCTCCTCCATCAGGATGGATGAGACGAGTTTAATCTAATTATTGCAGCAGATGTTGGGTCTGTGCACATTTTGAAACATTTACTCAGCCATGAAAAGTTTAGTGAGTCATTTTTTTCCCCCTCGCAATGGCCTATTTCACACTTTGCCGCACAATCTTTCTCAGCTGACGGCTGCTCCACTGGAGGTTAAGTGCTTTGTTGAGTGGGATCTTAGCAGCCAAGAAGGGTCTCATTTCAAATTCATTTCTTACGCTATACATGAGGAATTAGAAGAATGTTAAACATCACTGCCGTTATCTGTGTGTTTTATATTGAGCCGTCACTTTACATTTGGATCCACTCGGCCACAGTTGTCAGGTTTAGGTCAAGTCAGGCTCACCAGGGATGTTAACAAATGAAAAGTGATATTTAAGCTTGTTGTTGTAAGGTTGAAGCCAGGGCTACAGAATCAAAGCCAAATTTGTTTTTCCTCTGACTGTCTTGTTCTGATTGTAGAATAACAGCGGGGTCATTTCAGGAGGAAGAGCGACTACAAAGTTGGCCCAAAAGTCTTTGTTGTCTGCCGTGGGCCCTCAAGCCAACCAAACAAAAAAGAAGCCACTCATAACAAAGTAATTAGACCCCATTCTGATAATTTGCATTGATAGATGAAGGAAACCCAAAATCCAAATAATCACTCTCCCGCTGTGGGCTGAGCAGATGGAGCTGCACTCTCTGTCTTTCATGATCCAACCTGAACACCTCTCATTCCTGCTGGCCAGTTCAGAAACAGTGAGCTGGCCTCACTGTTCCTGCTTTGACACCTCTCATTGTGCTTCACTGCCTCCCTCTGTTTACCTCCTCTTCCTCTTCTCTCCCTGCCCGCTGCCTAACTAAAGCCTTGTTGGTAAAATTAAAAACAGTTTAGCCTGCTGCACTGGCTTTTATCAAGAGCCTGTTCACAAACGGCTTTGGTCACATACGACGGAGGCGCTGTGATTATCTAACTGCAGGCCCTGATGTGACACAATCATTTTATTAGAGAGTGAAAATGAGAAACCATGTGTTTTATTGAGAAGAGGAGCATCTCAGCACATGGAGAAGATAACTGATGGAAAGACAATGAAACACAACTTGACACCACAACAACCAAAAGTGATTCCATGAACATGTGAGATTTAGGAGCAGCACTTTTAGGCACTAGCATCTCAGAGGTTCCACCTGGTTATTGTGAGATTTAATTGAAGTGAACAGATCCATAGTTCAGGGTCAAAGACATCAAAAGGAAATCAGTATAATAAGGCTTAACTTAACGTTCTAATGGCTAATGACCCCAAAATTGACTGTCGGGTTAGATTAGACAGCTCAGTGCCTAACACTAACCTACTAAAGCTGAAATGAAATATGCTACTGAATTTGACTTTCAAAGGGAGGTTTAAGAGAACTCTGAGATGCCAGCAGGAGGATAGTGACAGAGAAACAGCAGACAGAGGAAAGTGAGAGACGGTCTTTAGTCCTCTCTCCCACAGAGGCTTAAGTTTCTTGGCTGTGAGTGATGGACAATAACAAGGAAACTCTCCCTCCCTCACACGATCCCTCCATATTTCATAGTTATGCGTTGTCATTATGGTGCTTTTTTTTTCTTCTTGTAAGATTTCGATCCCTGCTGTTAGACTAGAAATGAAATGGAAAAACCACGTGCAACCACAACAACATTTCAGACAGCCTTGGATTGTCAACATGTATATTCAGATTTTTAAACATTTATTTTGTGAGCCATGTTAGCCAGACTGCACTGACTGCAACCTCCCAAGCCTCCATGTGCGTGTGTGAGCAGGGGGTTTCTGCTGAAAGAGACCATTTAAGTGCAAATATGTACAGTTGTAGAATGTATGTGTTCAGTCATTAAAAGTATATTTAAATGCTTGTAGTGTAGGTTGTAGTTTAATTGTATAGCAAATGGCTCATTTTCTGAATTTTAAATCTTTTCATTTTCTTTTTCTTCCTTGTTTTTCCAGAGGTGTCGGTCACAATGGGGCCACTGACCAGCCTGAGCTCACCTCACACTCCCCCTGACACCTGCAACAGCCCTGCAAATTGGCAGGCGGCTGTGGTTTAATATACTGAGCTGTGAAGAGTTCATAAATCTCCTGCAACCCAGCTAATGGCAGCTCTGAGGCCAGTGAAGAGAAGGCCACTCCACATGCACGGTTCGAATAACAGCTTTACTTATTCATATCCTGCATTTCAAAATAAAGATTTCACACTTTGCACAGGGCAAAGAAAAGACAGAGAGCATCTAATGCTTGTAAAAAGCGTACAATAAAATACATGTAGTTATGGATATTGACAAATGAAAAACTTCTGATATGTAGTTAAGAGAATATGAAGCACACACCTACACATTGTCTCGCCAGTAAAGTTAAAACCAGTACACAAAGTGTACGTGTGTAACTCTAGCTGACCTTGGACTCACATGGCCGGCTGCACAGACGTGTTAATGAAAGTGACACACACTCGGCTCAACCTGAAACCCGAGGCTTAAACAAATACATACAAATCACTTCTCTGATGTGTCCAACACCACCTCCACAGTGCCCAGTCTCACAGACGACATGGGAACGAGTGGCCCTGCCCGTCCTTACAGGTAAATACACCTGTATGTTTATAATTTTATGCAAACATTATATAAATATTGTCACAAAGTTGTTGACATAAAGTTGGAGCCTGCTGAACGCTGGTGCCTCTAGAAATTCAGAGCAACGCACAAAGAGTTCTCTGTGCAACATGTAAGCATTCACACATGCTCTCACACTTGAACACCACGCGCTCGAACACATACACAGACATTGTGTTGGAATCTTGCTGCCATTAGCGTTTGTGTTTGCGCAGCAGCTTCGACTACAAACTGTTTTCATAAAGTTTCGAACAGACTCGTGATTTCTCCTCTAAATATTTAAATATCTCCACGTTCATCTCATGTTTCCCAGGTGGATTTATTTTTATTATTCTTAAAGAATAGTCTGTGTGAGTCAGGGGTCACCGGTGTGGTGGTGAACATGCCATTTTTTCCAAACACAAGCCAAGTGTGTGTTAGGGCCCATGTGCTAGTGATTTCAGCACTCTCCTCTGTGTATGCTGGGATGACAGGGGCTGAGGTCTGGGCAGCCCGCTGCCGGCACCACCACTGTCAACAAGGGCAGTTGATAAAAAGAAGGTGGGTTGGCTGCTGATTGGCTGTTGTCCTCACAGAGGTCCAAAGCTGAGCAGCAAGCCAGTCTACTCAGACCCACGGGGTTACACTGAGGACAAGCCTGGAAAGTCTCTGAGTGCAAAACATTTCATGAAGTGTAACACGCTATTGGCTTTCCTGTTCAGAGTCAGACAAGAAGATTGATACCACTCTCACTCTCTGTTTGTCCATAAATATACAGGAAACAGGGAGAAACATCTAGCATGGCTCTGTCCACATTAATAACAAAGGAAATTCACCACGTATCACCTGAAAACTTGTCGTCTTGCAAGAACCATGGGGTTTGACTGGGAGAAATGCAGCTTTGTGAAAGTGAGGAAGACTATTTCTTAGTCACAAACACATAACTCAGTATCTAAGCTTAACTGCTCAATCTCTACTACCGACCTTCAGCCAATCAGCTGTCAAAATTTAAACCTTCCCTTTCTCTCCCTGCTGTCTTTTAGCTGTCATCTCTGCGACATGAACACTCTCTAACCCCACCTTCTTCACATCAGCCATGGCTGTCAGTCCATCTCCCATCAAACCCTCCCCTCAGAAGGTGTCCCATCCCTGAGCTCCATCCCTCATCACCACAACCAGTGTCTAAGCTCCAGGAGAAGGTTCCTCTAATTGGAAGGATCTTAAACCTATGGATTGTTTCCATGGTGATTCACTTCCTGTCAGAGTCTAAGCGCCGAAAATGTTCCTTTTATTGACCATAAATTTCATTATACTTAAATTCTCACACTGTTCTTCCTGTTTTTAGTCCATCCTGAAATATGCTTATTCACATTCCCACCCAGAAATGAGATGGTAGATCTAATGAGCCTACCAGTGTCATCTCTGTAGAGTCGGTAAGAAAATATCACCAGAAGCCTTTTAGTTTAGCTTAGCTTTGGTGTTTGTTTTTTGTTCAAACTGATTGTTCCTATGATGTTGCTACAAACATATAGCCCCATCTAGATTTTAAACATTTTTATTACTGGAAATTCTGATTGGATTATAATGCACCATTTTTTGCCCTTGTTTAGGCCACACATTCATGCCGAATATCAGCCTGAATTATATTTCATGTGATTCTGGTGGCTCCATTTGATGGGATGAGTCAGTTTCCCTGAACCAGGGCTGAGAGCAGGTGCAGACTCCCTCTTGGACCTCTGAGTCCAGGATGTTGCTGTCTGTCTAAAAGGTTTCTCTGGTGTTTGTCTAGCTCTTCCAGACAGAATTCACATCAGACCTGTTGTGGCCCATTCGTCTCCTTATGGATCCCTCTCAGACAGATTCCTCTGAGGTTATGTAAGTCCTTGGGCGTGAGGAAAAACTTCTCCAAATCCCACTGGATGTGCATGGGGTCATCTGATTAGTAAATGACACGCTGTCGGTCTGAGAAATGTTATGACAGGATCCACAGCCTTTTTAGCGCCGAGCATATGTTCCAAATTATAGTGAGAGCAGTATTAATCTTTTCTATTACCAGGGACGTAGGAGGTGTGAACAGCAACTTCCACCAAAACACTGGATTTATTATGATAGCCACAGCTATTCATTCTCTGGTAGCTGCTCATGTTCAGAGCATCAACATCAACGCCCGCAGAAGTGCACCTGCTTTAATGTTTAATGCTGAATAACATTACACACTGTTCACACACGTAAGCACATAAGGAACAGACACACACAAACACTCCATGTGTTTGTCTTGGATGATTTCTCAGAGTTCTTCCAGAGGGGGGCACTGTCTCAAAAGGCATCAGGCCTCACATCACCACCTACTTCTCTAATGTGTTGTAGCTCTGTGAAACGAAGGGGGGGCTTGTTCAAAATAGAGGACAATAGTGCAATTTATAAAACAAAAGTGACCTGAACTAGCAGAATTATAATCCATACTCTTTAAAGTATATTCGTTGTCCAAGGTGGAGACCTTGGAAATATTATCTTAAAACGTCACAGAGACATTGCTTTATAACACATCCAACCTGATTCTGTCACAGAGAAATCGCTAGCTTTGCAGCTCCTCATGTGTGAAACTTGAGCTCTGAATCACACAGTTCTTATTTATGAGGCTTGAGGAAAAAAATATTTTCTGTTGTTTAGTTTCTGTTTTTATTGAGGCAACAGGAGAAGGCCCAAAGAGGCCTGACCTCATCATAGTTCACAGCTCCTGTGTTCGTGTGGCTCACATTTGCTCTTTTATTGTGCGTCTGTTCCTGGTTTTTGGTGAAACATGCTCACGCTCTGCGCTCTGAGATCATATTTGGATGTCAAAGTAACAATCCTCCGGAGCAGCGTGTTGAGAATGTCATTGGGAGTTTGTTTTCACGACAACCAAAATTTCATCAGCTTCATCTGTGTTTTTTTTAAAGGTTTCTCTTCTAGTTCTGTTGGAACAGATGGCTGATGGCTCCAGAACCAGAAACCTAAGAAGGTCACCCTGCTTCACTGAGCTTATCAGTGCAGGTGGTTTTTATAGTGTTCGCGACTGGTGAACAGGCTCCAGTAGATGGTAGTAGTGGGTAAGTCAACATGATGGTTTCTGCACTGCAGAGGGTATTTGATTTTGTTGTATGCATTAATCAAAGGATTTAAATACATATTTTACATTGCAATGATCGCATTTAGTAAAATTTCTTTCTTCCTCCTTGCATAGAAGACACCAAACCTGAAAATCAGTAATGCACTTGTTGTATAAACAGAGCACAGGTGCCTGCAGGTGACGGCTGAGTGGCTAATTAAAGAACCTGTAATATTTTCCCTTTCGGTGTGCGTTTGTGTATGTATGCGTGTGTGTGCACTGGATTACAGCCATAGACTCTAGGACATAGTATCCGTCACACTCACAACACTGTCTAACTAGCATCACTAACCAGCAACTAACAGCAGATTCATGGAAGTTACTATACAGCAAAACAAAGTTGAAAGCAAAACAAAGAGCTGAAAGATGCTAAAAACCCTTGTATAAAACTGACTGGAGCTTACTGCAGTGTCTGATGATAATTCTACCAAGCAGCCCTTTAATCATTTGATCCACTGTTGATATAATATATTCATAAGAGCAGCTCAAATTTACCAGAAATAAGGTTTAATTGTAGATATATAGAGGAGAAACTGTGAAATGTCGTGGTTAGAAATGTATTAGAGCACACTGAACAGACCTCCAAAGTCCCATAGTGCTTCATATCAAACATTTAGAAAGTCATGGTGTGTTCAAGCATGGGTGCGTGTGTGGTGGTCCTGTGCCTGTCCTTGTTTGAAAAATGGAGACTTGTTTTTTGTCTTTTGTTTCTGTTGGACATTATGCAGTCTTTTCTGGACAGTATGCTACTACACCCAAATGTGCAGGCACATGTACTGTCTGTCTGTCTGTCTCTTTATGTCGGCATAAAATTAATAAATATTTGTTACAAAAAAAAAAAAGGAAAACCAGGGTCTTGTTCACAGCAAAAGAAACCTCCTCTCGTGCGGAGCGCAGTCTTTAGAGCCGTGGCTCACCTGTGAATGTTCAGATGAAGACCTGAGCAAAGAGAAAGTGTTTTCATAAGTTAATGATTTCCTCTGTGAGGAAAAACACGCACACAGGAAACTGAATTCTTCATACCTGTTACCATGACCATGCTGCTCAAAGCCTAACTCCGTTTCAGGCTCATGTTCTTCCAATTTTCTTTAAAGCCGGCAAATCCAATTGATACTGTTCCTAATTAAGATAAAAGAGTCAATTGTTTTGGCGTGATGTCATCACTGACAGTAATGAAATTGTCCCAGTGTGGGGGATCTGTTAAAAGTTTAACACAGATGAAATTTACCCAGAGTATATCTACAAAGATGTTGGTTTAAAAATTTATTGAACAGATGGCCTGCCATGAAAAAAACTCCCTTTAATAGGTGAGATATTCAAACATCTTCATGCCAGATGGATTCTTGCTCTCTTTGATGCCAGTGAAAGAAAAAGTTTGTGGAGAATAATCCAGAATTAGTCCACTAAAGTCTAACTTTATCCAATTCTACCTTTAATTTTTAACCAAAGTGTGTACGAGTGTGTGTGTGTGTGTGTGTGTCTGTGGGTGTGTGACCCGTGTCTAAATTGTCAACAGGATTATTTCCAGGAGGTCATAATGAAACACAGATCATTTCATCACAGCATAAACTAATAAAGGAGGACAAACAACCGCTCACGAACATAATCAAACCTGACGACAAGTGACAGGCGAGCATTAGCTGCATCTCACAAAATTAACATTTAACTCCCCGACAGGGCTAAAAGTCACATTTGAAAGGGCTCTGAGTAGTTCATGGAAGCGATTATGTGGCTGGCCTGTGGCCCTGTGAAGACCCTAACAGAGACACGAGGTCAGAGATCACACAGACCATTAGCGGCCTCATTATTGGGTTTCGCTTCACATTTATGTTCCGCACACAGAACAGAACCAGAGCTGGAACTAAAACAAAGACGCAATCGGGCCGTCAGAGTCGTCAAGAACACTCTGCAGTCACATTGTGCCTGTGTGTGTGAGGGAGTGAGTGTGTGTGTTTCTTTAAGAGCATTAGCCACTTGTTCCCCCCACCCCACTTCATTAGAGATCTATCTCTGCAGAGAGCAAGCTTTACGTGGCAGCTGAATAAACCCCAGACAGAAATTCATCATAATCCAGTTGATCTCTGAGATGTTTGCCCAAGCTTTTCTGAGCTTGATTTCACTGATAACCCAGTTTGTGGAGGCTTAGATGTGCAACAGAATGTGTTGCGGAGTAATCTCAGGAAAGAACAATTGTGCCTGGTTAAAGGAGTCCAGGGTTGAGTTACTTTTATCAGCTAACAATAGCATCATGTGATCATCCGATCCCCTTGATCTGCTGATAATTTAGCCAAAATGAGAGACGTGTTTGCAGCGTCCGTTGTCCCTGGTGGTGTTGGTGTAGATTAGGAAGCTAGGAACTGTTTTTCATATTCATGAACCCATGGGGGATGGTGCGGTGAGAAGAAGAATTTCACCCGCCTCCACTTGTCCATCGTTGCTCACGTATTGTCACACTTTGGACAACACACAAACTCGTGCACATGCATACACATACTCGGGCGCACAAAGCCCGTGGAATGGTTTGTGACTCTAATGGCCCTTCCTTTGGGGGGGGACTTTAATTGTTTGGTCATCGTCTCCATGCTCAGTGTGTCACAGTCAATAAAGCCACATTAGAGGAGACAGGAGGTGAGGGGTGAGGGGGCTGACACAGGGGGTTAGGACCTCGGCGTGGGGAGAATATAAAGCGTCCAAAAACCCTCCCAGAGTGACATTCTTCTGCTATCAGAGCTCTACAGAGGATGGGCTGTCACTGTGGCCCATTGTGAGGCCAATGACTCATTCTTACTCAGGGAACAACCTTTAAGAAAGTCCCAGGGATTTCAAAAAGTAGGGACAAACCTCCTGGATCTGCTTCAGCTGAAGTGTATGTGGGCATTTGCATGTGTGTACACCCAGTATAAATTAGAATTACAAGGCTAAACTGCAACCCAAAGCCATATTCCTCATCTAGCCAATCAAATCCAAACTCATAATCCTTGATCAGATATCATTTTCCTCTTGCAGACTATATATATATATATATATATTTTTTTTT
>OMNW01007315.1:28828-51604 GCA_900303245.1 Selene dorsalis | reverse complement strand
GGTGACTCATAAACATGGATGCATTCTGCCATTGTGATTCTACCCCCTAGTGCAATGTATTAATAATGCGTGCAGACACACACCCACACACCCACACACCCACGTGCACACACACACACATACACACACAGCACACACGGACACAGAGACACACGCTCAAGATGCACAATATGTTGTGAGTTCTTCAAGTTCCACAAGGGAAAGAACAAGTCACGGAGGAAAAAGACAGATACATAGAGAAATAGAGGGAATGACAGAAAACTTTGCTTGTTTCCTCTTGTCAGACTGTATTCACACAGTGCAGCCTTCAGCCCGAGAGAGGTTAACCTGAAAGAGGCATAACCTGTCAGCTTTAGTCGAATCGAATGGATGGATTCATTTTTAATTTCTGTCACCATCTTATATTCATGTGGCAGCGTATATAAAACTAACCTGGGTTGATAGTGTATAGTGGAAATCCATCCATACTCAATGTCTGACTTGATGCAGAGCATTTGGAACATGGTGGCACTGCAATAGGTCCAACAACAGCAATAAACATGAGCAGTCAGATAACTGTACTGGTTGGAAAGAAGCTGACTCAAGTTTAGGTCAAAGTTGTAGCAGGAAGTCCATCCCTATAATCTGTGGTGGAAGTTATCAAAAGACCAATTCAACTTTTTAGCTCTCTCCTAAATTTAATTTAAGATTGACGATTGCGTTTACGACCCTGTTGGCTTATCTGACTGCTCGTATTTGTTGCTCTGTTGACCCAAACCTTTGATTCAGAGGTCATTGAAATTACTGAGTTTTCATCACCAACAGAACTGGTGACTTGAGTCCCATAAATAAAAGCCAAGCTGTAATAAACTAAAGTCTTCTTTCAATTACTTGGAGTCAGCAGTTAGCTTATTGGAACATTAAACATCTAATAGGTGCATTGTTTACAATAAATGTTTTCCAAGGAGATGACGAAATATGATGTGAGTATAGTCAACATCAGTCATGCACCTGGAATTTGTTTATTAATATGTACAATTCTATGTTCTTTAATAAGCCGCATTTCTGTGTTCACAAAAAGTTCAATTGAAAGTTGTCACATAAAAATTCAGAGCACATACAAACACATGTGCCTTGAGTGTTCCTTCAGGTCCTCAGACAGCTGGGTGCTCTTGATTTAACAGCCCATGGGAACCTTTTACTTCCAAACAGTTCTGCTTGTTGATAACAGCCCTCAAGTGAACACAGAGCAGCAGACGGAAGTTCATCTTTAACATCAGCTGCTGGTAATTCAAGTTGAAGCACTACTTTTACATCAATTCATATCAAAGGATTGAGTGAGACGCCAGTTTCAAGTCAATGTAGAGAAAGCACGCCACACTCGTGCTGACTGAAATACTTCAATTTTCCTGTAATGTACTGTATATAAATCAACAGCTCAGAGCTTTTGCTATCAATCTAAAAAAAAAAAAGAAAAAAAAAGAAAAACTGCAAATGCACACTTGACTTTACTCCTAAATCATAAACTACACAGTTGGATCTAGAATAACACTGCTGAAGCTAGAGGAGTTGTCTTCCTTAAGCCGACCTGTTCAGCTGGCACACTTAACTGTTGAGGCAGATGAGAGAAAAAAAAAAATTGTTCTCATAAACGTGTTTTGTCCAAATGTGCCCCTGCTGGCAACAATGTCCGCTACACTAATGTACTAATGAGGAATGGTGAATGAGAGTTTCTGAGGCGTCACCACAAAAAATGGAAATTTGTCAGGTAGTTTTCTTAGACTAGTCACACTATTCATCACTGTCATGCTATCTCAATCTCCATCTGGCAGAGTTAAGATATGAATACAAACTCTTCTGCTGCAGCATCTTTGCTTTTATCCACTCTCTCTCTATATATATATATATTGATCTCATGTTGGACTGCAAACTGCTGATGACACAGTCTTGATCACAACAGAGCAAAGAGAATCAACAGAGAAAGAAGTAAGCATACTATTATGCTCAGGCACTCTCCACAGCAGCCTGAAGTCACAAAGCCCAACCCCACTCAGAGTGTGTGTGCTTGAACTGTCAGTGAAATTACATCATGAGTGGACAGTGGACTAGTACTTAAGGTTGAGACTGAGACCAAACAACAATTAAAGTGAAATGTGTTTATTATTTGCAGTAATGGTAATGACTGTTCTATCAGACTGCATATTAGATTACTGCTTACTATTGATGCTTTGGTGGATAGTTGGTAATTAGAGCGTACTAATGATAATACTTTGTAATAATTTGCGTGCCATTACATTGGCTTCATGGGAAAATAATCAGGTGTCTAAGTCATAAACCCTGCAACCTACTGCCGAGTCAGAAAGTCATTTAACTGCTGTTTCTAATTGATCTGTCACTGCAGCACTTACAATTAGATACCTCAACTTACTTAGCCCCGCTGCACTGAGAGCTACTGTACATGAATGTGTGAGGCTTGGTGTCAGGAAAAGGAGATGCACAAGATTGTCAGCATAGTCCAGAAGAGTGATTTCCACATATTACAACTCAAGACTCTCCCCTATAATTACAGCTATTGATAAGAAGCAGCAAGCACTTACTCATAATTACTGGCCTCTCTGCTAGGTTACAGCTGTTGGCCAGATAATGCCAGCATTTCCAAATGGGATTGGTGTGACTCTCAGAAACTCAGACAAGGGAAAGAAAATATGAAAGAATGAAGGTAAACAGAGTAGTGGACAAAGATGATGAAGGCATATATAGTGTGTGCACAAAGAGATGCTGTACGATCATCACTCATCAGCATTACAGCTCCGACATGGATATAATGCAGCGTCCTATATATGAGTCATATCATGTTGACAGTGTGGCTACTCAGAACAGCTCAGGCCTTTAGCTTTAGCTTAGGCACAGGCTAAGAGAATGCAGTTGACCTCGATCAACAATGGGAGAAACTCCTTCCACAGTCATTCCAAAGTTGTCAAATTCAGAAGTTATGCATTGTTGCCCGACTCGCTTGTCACTGTGTGGACTGCACATCCTCAGACATCTGGTGTTGTTGCCACGTGCAGTCACCAAGGCAGCTCACAGCAGTTCTCGGGAAGGTTTTTGTTAAATAACATGGTGTCAGTTTGAATCTCTGAATCTTAAAAGCTGTACATGTAATGCGTGATGTAATTGATTACATTTTTTTTATGTAACCTGCCATCTGCTGAGAATTAAGAAGCGGAGCAAGAGCTTTACCACACAAGTGGACAGTGGCATAAATTATCTGTCAAGCAGTAATGCATGAGGTTAATGCATAATCTTTGCGTTGTCATATGTCAGTACCCAAATGGAGGCAAAATGTGTTTTGCACAGTAATATATTTATACAATAAAACCCCATTACAACACATAATTATATTTGTGTTGTTCTTAAATTGAGCCTATTGCTTCCACTGTAATTACCAAAAGTGGTAATTATGCTACGTTGTTTGAATGAGATCTGGTCAGACGATTTTTGTTTGTATTGAGCAGCTCAGGGACACGATGATAGTCTTACACTGGGCGCAGCGGGTACTGTCCTCCTCATCTCCACCAACTTGTCTTTCTTTTTCTCTGTCTCCTCATCTTGTCCCGTATCATTTCTTTTCCCAAAGCTGAGCTTTAATTGATGCGGTCTTTTCATTATCATCTGTGTCTGTGAAGAAAATAAACACTGGGGCCAACTGACAGTTTTATGCAAATGTCACCGGCCCCTACTAGGTTGATTTTGTAATGAATATGAAAATAAAAGGGAGAACTCATTTTAATACCCATTTGGACCTTTTACACAAACTTTAAAGAAAAGCACATGAACTTTTGTTATTAATTGATAGCTAGTTAGGGAATTCCCTCAACTGAAACTAACTCCTGCATCGTAGATGCAACCTCACAGGAGCTGTTTGTAAAATACTCGTACAACTCAGCTGCCTGTTTTGTTGACATAATCACAGAATCAACATGTTGAAGATGTTGTAGCAATGACAAGTTCATTTGTTCAACCACCCACGAACAAGTAATGACATCAGCGATCAGATGAGAACGTCGAGTATCATTCTGGGCAGAGGAAGATTGTCAGCAATATCTCTGCAGCAACAAAGTAGGTTTATTTTTAGGCACTTATTTCGTGACTTTCATTATATACACACCTCCAGACCTCAGGGAACTCATAGCTGTCTAGTGGGGTGCAGACAGAAAAGGGAGGGGGCAGAGAGAACAATAGACAGGAATGCATAAGAATTCAGCTCATCTCAGAGGAACATAGGAATGCACAAAAAGCAAAATAGATTTGTTTCTTTTCAAATGGCCACCGTCAAAGCAGGCACGAGGGAGGTGCCGGGCTCTGCTGGGACACAAGAACAGATGATTGTTTACAGGAAGGATGCGACCGTTGTCTTTCTTTTTGTTTTCCTTTAATTCACTTGTTCTTGCTTAGAAAACAACATTTGCTCGGAAGCATCTGGGAAAACTGCCTTGAGAAAATAAGTTTTTCTTTTCTGGCTTTCCCTCTGAAGAAGCTAAAGGTGGCGATGTAGAGAGATAAGGTATACCTTTCTGCACAATAATTTGTAACTGTGTGTTCTTCTCTTCTACTATGTCTACCTGTCTGTCTGGCTGTTTCCTTCCCTCCTCTTTCTCTCTTGCTATCTTTTAACCACCTTGTCCTAACAATACTCTTATGTCAGAACAGATATGCAGGGCCCGTGTTTGTAATCAAAGGGCAAGAAGAGTACGTGTCTCTGTGTAAAGGTGTGACAAAGGAAGTCGAGAGAGAAAAATACTACAAAAACTACAATACAGGATTCATTCTTCCAAGCAATGTTTTATTCATCTGCTTTATTTTTCCTCTTCATCTTTTTTTTTTGTTGCATGCTCTTTTTTTTTTACCTTGTTGTCTGCTCTGCCTCCTGCTCTGATCAGTGTTCCAGCTGTAAGCGAATTAATTGGGAGTTTTAAAAAGAAATCAAAAATGAATCTAGTGTCTGACTGTCCAAAAATTAATATTATCAGATCTAAACTGATGCTTGAAATTATCTGGTATGTTTGTGTACATATCTGTGAGTGTGTGACAGAACAAATGGTGCAGGGTGTACCTTGAAAAGGCATTTCAACACTGATGGGGGGAGATAGGAGGGCTGGGAATCATAACAAATTGCATGTACGTATATATATAGTATGTAAGTGCTACAAAAACCCACGCCAAATATCAACTCCTGCATAAACACTACCAGAGAAAATTGCAGATAAAATAAAGAGTAAAGTAAAGTCTTGGGACTGGTTTGTATTGGCTCATTCTCAACATACCAAACTGTGTGCAGAGCCTGCAGTGCTACAGAACCTTAAACTGCACTTAAAAGGGTACAGAGAGTTGTTTTAGACTCTGACTATACAACGTGCACAGCTAAAGAATAGAATCTAACAAGAGTTTCTTACATATTTCATCATAAGGCCTGCGATGACAAGGCCCGCCATCCCCTCATTGCAGGCACACAATGTTGTAGAGAGAAAAGAAAATAGCATGGTAAAGTGGAACCTTTTGGAAGAGGAAATAATGGTTTATGATTTGTTGAACTGTCATGAAGTAGGTAATTTGTTGCAGGAACAAGAACTCAAAATGTGAACTTCTGAAAAACTGTTTCTGTCCAAAGAGTATAAAAATCATGTCAGGAACATCAAACAAATTTGCATAAAAGTAGCACTGGAAAAGAAAGAGGAAATCAAAGTTGAAGTGGTTGCTCCTTAATAAGCCTCCCTGGTCTGATACAGCAGTAACTCATGATCTTTAAATCAGATCGCGTAATATCAAATCAAACATGCCCGAGTCAATTATCTAACTAGAGCTAAGAGCCTTTTCATAACTAATATGTATTTAAAAAAAACACATCATTAAAAATACAGAATTTTTATTCAGAGTAAGTTTGATTTTGTTATCAAAAAGCTACAGAATGATGACACACCACACACACACACTGTTTGGTCACTTTGGTTGTGCTTGTTAGTTTTAAGAGATGCACCTGTGTGGTCTGGCTTGCTAATTGCACCTGTGTTGTGTATGCTTTATATCATTTAAGACCTCTGTCTGATGAAAACCTACTATTTTAACCTTGTTAAAATGTCCATATATTGTTTATATATAACACAGGAGTGGACTATGAAAGAAATAAGCTGTCAACATCATGACTGTGAATTTGCACTTGGAGCTGCAGTGAACCAATGACAGTTTTATCAAAACAAACAAAACACATCAGAAACCTTGTGATTACAGAGAGCAAATGATTTCATTACTACAACCAGACAATGAGACATTGTGTCAGCAATGCAAACTTCCAAACAATATCAACAAAGAAAAGATGTTAAGTGT
The DNA here is from genome assembly GCA_900303245.1 of Selene dorsalis. Lineage (NCBI taxonomy): Eukaryota > Metazoa > Chordata > Actinopteri > Carangiformes > Carangidae > Selene > Selene dorsalis. The sequence continues at coordinate 45,244 of OMNW01007315.1, read as the reverse complement.
GGCAAGTGGTCTGATATCTCAGCTAATCGGCAGAGTCTATGTTGGACTGAAGGTCAAACATGCAGCTTAGTTTCATCAATGTGTCCTTCAATGCTGTCCATCCTAATATGCACTCAACTCTCTCCAGTCACCCAATCCTTGTCATACGGAGAGCAAGACGTAGCATATGCACAATCACTAACACCAGCTGTGTAGATGTCATATTAAAGTTCAACAGAACTTGGGCTGAGACAGATGACCTTTCACAAGTCCCCAAAAACAGACGTGCAGAAAAGATCGCAGATTGGGAAATGGCTACTGTGTCAGCCGCTGCCATTTACAAGCTAACAAATAACATAAACAAATTACTATGCTAGCCATCTTTATACGTCTTGTCACCAGTTTTGGTGTACAACAACCTCCTGACCCCTCAACAGACAGAAGTCTGGGTCATGCTGGGGTTAATGTAAAGTCTGTCCAATCTTTCCTCTGCTAACCATCTTGATACGCAGTGCTGTTTCGACATTAACTTTGCGCTAGCAGTGGTAGTGGGCACAATGTCTGATTCAGAATTTCCCATTGCGGATGTGCTTTAAATAGTTTAAAACATGTCTAAGTACTGAGGTCTTCTATAGCTCAGTTGGTAGAACAGGCGCGCCATAAACAGAGGCTAAAGTCCTTGCTGCGGTGGAATCCACCCGGTGGCCCTTTGCTGTGTGTCATTCCCCCTCTCTCGCTACCTCTGTTTCCTGTTTCTCTCCAGTTGTCTGAAATGAGCATAAAAGCCCAAAAAATACTTAAAAAACACATCTAAGTACAGTCTTGCTGAGTTATAAAACACCATTATTAGCCATTTATTTGTCCATTATCTTTTGTCTATACCCAGTAGTTTAAATAGATTACATCTAAGTACACCATCCAGTTAATTGCTTAATGTTACTGTTTGTCAGATACTGTAACAGTCGTACAAGCTACAGCTGAAAGCCCTAAACCTGCCTGAAAACATCTTTCAACTACGGGGTAAGAGTTCATGAGATTCAAGCTGCTCAACAAATGTACATACACATGCATACACCCAAAAATGTAATTAGCTTAACCATGAACAAGGCTAAGATATTGAAACAATTCCCACCTGGGCTGTGCTAAACAGTAAACATTATTTAGGAAGCAACCACCCAAAAGACTATTATTCATCCATGCATTCAACGATCTTTTACTATCCATGCTTTAACAAGCATTGACTTCCAAATGGGACATGCATTGACTTCAGAGAGGACTGCCTCTGAGAAGTGTGGCCTCGGAGGGGGACAAGTATCGACTTCAAAGGACACATGCTTTGAAACACATTAGATTCAAATGGGGTACATTCAAAACAGCATTAGCTTCAAATGAGTCATCCTTCATAGTTTATTGACTTCAAACAGAGTGAGGGAGGTGAACAGCAATACACACAGTTACTGATCCATGATACCAGTCCCCCTGAAAAGGGTGGGACACCGGCCTCTGCTGAAAGAAAGGTTCAAAAGGTAAAAAGAGAAAAAAAAAATCCTTAAATCACATTTTCACCTTTTTCACTTGAATAGTATGACAAATTCAAGTGGAAAGCTACTGTGGGACCTTTCATCACAAAAGATTGTTTTATTCCTTAGCCCTACGGTCATACAAGAATGTTTTGTGTATCAAGTTCATGCTCAGCAGATATTTAGATTGAATTTTGCCAAGGGTGCATATCATTGCCAAAAAAAAAAACTTAATTAAACAGAAATTGGTATCCCAGGCACATTTTAAAGATCAAGGTGCTTAGCAGCTTGTACAGAGAATGAAATCATAGAAAATTCTTAATCCTGAAATGACCAGTGGCTGATTCCTTTTATTAATTTAATAAAGTGGTTGGTCCCAAGGAACTTAGTTTAGTTAGTTTGGTTAATAGTTACATGAGTGTGATGTATTTGTGTACAGGCTTGCATTCCTTGTTCCTATCACTGGCTGATAAACTCAATTGTGAAAACTTCAGAAGAAAATTTAATTTATCAAACATTGTTGAAGCAGAAAGTCAAAAGAAAACAAGGCTGTTATAGATCAAACCTTGTTATTAATGTGTCTATTGATATTCTTGCTTTGTGTTGCTTTAGGTTCATTATAAAAGACTAGAAACCTCTGCAGAGATCCATAAAATGTCCATAACCCCTGCCTTGCTCTCATTTAAGCTGTCCATCAAACAGAAACACAGACATGAACTCATTCATGACAAAAACATTCTTTAACTCTGAAATACATGAAAATGTTCCCTGTACCCACGTATGCATAAACACTCCTATTCACACACACACGAAAAAACGAACACACAGAGGCACACTCACATGCCTCCCAGCTTTCTGTACACTGTGATGAGATCAATGCACATGTTGACAGACAACACCGATAAGTGGACAGATTGTCATTACTGTGCATTAATGTGGATCCATTCTTAAACCTACATGTACACAGAGAACCCTGGGAAACGCACATGATGTAACCACAGGTTTTACTGAATAAATATAATGCAGCATATTCACGGATAAAAAGGGGCCAGAGCCCCCGTTATCATGCTCTCTGAAGCTTTCAAACTCACATTATTCCTGCAGCTCTCTTGTCTCTTCTCTTTCTCGTCCCTCTCTCATCTTTGCCTTCTTCCCTCTCACTCTCGCCCTCATCCCCCTGCCTCCCTCTCCAGTACAGTAAATCTCCTCTTTCCTGTCTCTTGGCTCTGAGGTTCGGTGGAGAAGCAGATAGTCGGTGACACTCCCAGTGAAGCGGCTGGCCTGATACTGGCTCCAGCTCTCCTTGGGGGATAAGACACTGACTAGAAAACACTGTGAGTGCATGTGCACATATGCACATGCACTCACAGCCACACATACACTTTGGATTACTACTCTTGTGGGAACTGAACATTTATACACCAACCCAACTGAAATTAGCCAGTAGCTAATTCTGATATAACTTCTATCTGAATATTAGATGAATATTTTTTGGACATGATCCCTCACAGCAAGTTATTACAATTCATCCTGAGGGAGAACATAAAAGTCATGACAATGCACAATAGCTATTGAGACATTTCACTCACAACCACAAATGTCAAGGTGACAAAAGTGAGGCATATCGTCAATGTCATTAAAGAAGTCCTTTGATGAAAATCAAGTTTTGACCATGTTAACATCTCCATGTGATGTTCATTACATCATACAAGACATATCATGAGTGAAGTAATCGGTCAGCACCATAACTACATATTTCTACATTGAAGCTGCAGTGAGACAGGTTTCACACATCCCATATCTAAGGAATCCCAGATAATCTGAAACCGTATCAGCACATACTGTGCAAGTTTTCATTAGCACAACCACTAACACTATGTCATTCACCGCCAGTTACAAGCTAACAAACAGCATAAACAAATGACTGCGGTACCATTCTGACATGACCTTTTACAGGAAATTCTGGTGCGTAACAATTTTCTCAGTCCTCAACAAACCCTTGAGTCTGGGTCTGACAGAGGCTCAAACTCGTGGCACAGGGACCATCAGTGATCATCTTGATATTCACTGACGTTTGACCTCTTAACATTGCTGTGGTGTTACATACAAACTATTAATTAAATCAGAGTATTTTTATATAGTTTAAAACACAGTCTGGAAAGGATTTAGCATGTGGATGCCATGAATGCTGTTGTAGTTGATTTTGATGATGTGGTTGATGGGCTGACAAACAAAGTACCCAACTAACATTACCATCCCTGGAGCTGCTAGTGTGGCTAAAAATATGCACATACAATAATGTACATGCATGTATGAGTGCTTACGCAAACATGTATTGAGCTCCCGAACACAGCAGCAACACAAATAAGGGCGTGGTTATCAGTTGGTTCCGGTATGTCCGCAGGCCTCGTGTTCCCCGAGCTGTCTTTATACCTAGCTGCTCTAAATGTGATATGACAGATGCAGGGTCACTGCCTTCCTTTATAACACAGGCACCAAAAAAGGAGAACAAAAACCATGCTGCAATTACTGTCACTTCATGGCTGAGCTAGCTGTACGCTAACCCCGGGCTGGCCTTAGGTAGCCCTAAATGCAATGATGATTCACTGACTTTGAGCCCGTTTGGGGACAGGAAGAAGGCTCTGTGTGTGCGTGTTCATTAGTGGGTGTGTAGGCGGATGCCATGCCAGAGGGATAAAAACACTACCAGTGGGGATTTAGAAGGACACACTCAAATATAACCAGCATACTGAATATAGAGACTGCTCTGTCCATCGCAATGTACATGTTGTGTGATTGTTAGTGTGCACATGCCATCGTGTGTGTTTGTTTTGTTTGTGTGTGTCCATCAGTGGGTTAAATGAAAATAAAGTGAGGGGCTGTTTTAAGGCAATTACTCTGACCCCCAGTATTAGCTCTTTATTTCCCTTGGTAGCTAAACATATTAGACCATTCTCCAGCCCCTGAGCTGTGCACACACACACACACACACAGTCATATTCACAAAAGCACACACAGACATGAGGCTATGCTGAAAGACATGCATGTTGTAGGTATGAGAAGCAGGGGAAAGGGGGGAGTACTTGGAGAGATAAATAAAAGTTAGATACATTCATATGAACAGATTCTTAAGGTTATCAGGTTGCAGGGTAACTCATCTGCGAAAAAAAAAAAAAGTAAGCCCTTGAATTCTAATGCCCATCACTTTACCACAGAAATCCGGCGTTTAATCCCAGATCGGCTAAGTCCAGTCGTCTGGAACAAATAGCATGGGAAGGCTGACAAGTAGACGGGGAAAATGTCTGGAAATCCAAAGGAATTCCACATGCTTGGAGTAAGCCTTGATGGGAAGTGCCGATTAGCACTACACACGTAAAATACAGCAGATGTCGTGACAGCATGAGTGGCACTTGGATTAAAGAAAAAAAATATAGTGTGAGGAGTTATTCTTATTCTTAGTCACCCAACTTAGAGTAAAAAGATGGAGGGTATTGAGAGGGTTGGTGAGGTCCCAAATGCATAATTCGCCTCCTTGAGCCTCACCTGTTCTCGAGGCTGAAATTTATCTAGCAGCTACTGCAGGGAGGACGGGGGATAATATTAGGAATGCTTGAGCTGAGGGTTTTATCTTAAGGTCAGGTTTTACATATCATATTCACACATACAAGAATTATGCAAACACAGTGGTTCAGAAGTTGTTCGGAGTTAAACACATAATTACTGTATGTGTAAAAGTTGGATGGATTTCTCTAGGCCCATTCAAGTTGCACACACATAAACACGTGGACATGGATGCTGTCTCGGACACACACTGACATGCACACACAAACACACACCCCTCTAGTGACAGCACCTATCTGCCACCCACAGTAAGTGACCTGGGTTAAATATGCAATGACTGCTTGTCCCACACTCAGGATTAATGGGCTGTGGAGAGACGAGATAAAGGCACATCATTACCACACACACACATACACACACACGCACACGTAATAAGATAAGAAACATCATTAGTAGTGGTGGAATCTTGTGTAGTTTGAATGTGCTTTGCTGAAAAGGACCATTAGGATATTTTACATTTCTGAGAAGATATTTTGTTTTTGGCAGATTATCATATTGCGCTTCTGGTGCTGTGACAACAATGTAAACAATGTTTAAAAGATGGGAATATACAAAGATTTCCAAGAATATTAAATGATCCAAGAATAATTAGAGAAAAATAAAAAAGGAAGGTAATTTTCTCTGCAAAGCACTGGTTCCCCAGGGGCTTAGACGGTGGTGTATATTATGATCAATTAATTTCTATCAGCATTACAGAAGACGGGAAACATTTTCAACCCCTTGTCAGTCCAGTGAATTATTTAAGATTTACCTGGATGACTTCAATGACACAGACATGTGGTATTTACTCTTTTTTCATCACTAAATATTCTACCATTGTAAATTGCTTCTGACATCCTTCAAGTCCCATATGGAATGAAATAGAAACCACCCACTCCATCTAGCTGCTTTTCCATCCAGGTCACTGCGTTCTTCCCTCCTCTGGCCTAACCGTGTTCTTCAAACGCCTTATGCCTCCATCCTCTCCTCTGTATCACACATTCACAATGTCTGCCTTTGATGGTAGGAAACTGACAAGGCAGTCTTACTGTGTAACCTTTAAAACAAAAGGTTTTTCTCTGGGAGGTGAAAATTGAAACCTGCTGCCAGCACTGCGGGTTACAGTATTAGGTTTTGGAGGAATATGCATTAAATTTCACATCACTGATTACATGTTTAATTAAGTTAATCAAAGTCATCATTAAATAAAATTGTCAACTACTGGAAAATCAAGTACCAAAAAGATAAATGGGGACCCAACAATCTGTCATACAGTCAGCTGTAGAGAGTGCTAATGGTAATGTCTGTGGTTCTCTTTACTTTAAATTCAGTCTAACTTGTCACATTACAAAGAGCAAAGGAAAACGTCAAACATGTTTGTTTAGGAAAATCCATTACATGATGTGAAAAACACAATACAGTGAGCCTGTTTAGCATGTAACAGACACACAGTTTTCATCAAAGACATGCATCATGTCCCATATCATAACAGCAGAAAGCTTTTATTATTATACTCCTGCCTCTCATCAAATGTTCTAAAATGTTTTTTGTTCTTTTGTATTGAAGTATCATGTTTCATATCCCAATGAAACATGTCCAGTCAATTCCAACTCCTCCTCTTATCTGAGAGCTTTGATCTGCAACCCGCAGTCCACACGCTCTGCATAATGCATGAAGAGGATTCAGATGTCCCAACACACAGAAACATACACATGCTTACTTGCCACACAGCACACAAATCAAGGTACCTGTTCTTGCACCAGTGCACTTCACTAATAGACACATGCAGTCTGCACGTTACACGCAAACACACACATTTTTCTCTGTGCTTCATTTGTCCCAGTAGATGTGGTGTGTGCATAATCTCTTTTAATAATACATAACAGAAATAAAGCTACTTATTCCATTATTAACACTTTGGTGCTAGGGGACAGCCATGGTTTATTCTACATCGTAAGCTGATATGCTGCATGGTCTCACTCTCTCTCTTTCTCTCTCACACAGACACAAACACCCTCTCTTACAAGAAATGCATGCACAGGTATTGTTGCATATTGATAAAGGCATATATATTCACAAGCACTGATATGATTGCTGACATGCACAAAGAGAATGGACGTGACTGAGGATGACTGGAAGGTATTTGATTGCAGCTGAGCGTCTGTAAATCATTCAGGAGATGATGATGATGGTTGTCTCCTTGTACAACACCTTCTGATCATAAAGAGCATCAGAGGGAACAGGTGGAGGTGATTGTCTGGTTGGTAAATGTGAAGAGATGGCTGCGGCACTGAGACTCTTCAAAGGAGGACTTGGGGATGAAGCCTCACCCGCAAATCCACTGGTTATACATATAATGTTTTTTTTAAAACCTATTGTATTAATGACAAAATACTCATGTGACAATGATAAAGTAATGATAAATCAATGATCAATGATGAAACAGTTGATCACTAATGACATAACGCTGTCAACAGTGAGAGGCACTCCTCACAGAATTAATGTTCTCTTGTCTTTCATGCCACATGATATAACAGTCTCGTAGCTGAGATCAAAAACTCTTGCTCTTTAGGACCTGTATGGTGAAAAAAAGTGCTACACTGAGACAGAAAGTTAAAGTAAAAATGAGCAGCAAACTTTTAAGTGGCTCAGACTTTCATCACCGCAAATACATTCATGGTTTCAGTTCATTTAAATGAACTCTGAATGTAATAAAGCTTTTGATCTCAGCCACGCGAGTGTTTTGTGGAGGTTTTTAGCCTACTGTTTTGTGCACTGAAATGCTGCTCTAAAGACTAAAGCACACATTGTTTGTAGTATATCCAAGAAAATGTGCAAACACCGTGCCTACGATTACAGAGAGTTGCAGCTGTTGGCTCCAGTTTCAGCACCATGGAGAGCTCCATGTCCAGGAAAACATACTCCAACATGAGCGAAATTGTCAGTAGACATTTTGCAAATACTGAATATATTGATAATCTGTTAGCTGTCTGTGCCTGTGGTCAAAGGACAGAGTAATCCGCTTCATAGACGTACAGAGTGGGCCTGCCTGTCCCACCTGAGATGATTATTCCGTGAAAAACTAGATTAAAAGCTGCATAACAGTGAAGCTCTTTCCTCTTTCCTTTAACATTATAAATTCCTTTTTTGTGATACAATGAAGTGATACATGGAAAATTCTCCAAGCAGAGGTCTGAGCCATAAGGATTTCAAACTTTTGTTTTTTACCCAGAGGGAGAGTAAACAGGGATGTGCACGACCTGCAACAGTTATCAAGGCTCATGGGAAATCTCCATGGTAACACTGACAATATAAATCCTTTTTTTTTTTTACCATCATTTGTGTGTGAGTGTGTGTGTTTGTAACATGCAACCTATCTGCTGGTGTTTATCACAGCTCATTACCCGACAACGAAAAAGTCAAATCCTCTTATGCCAATGAGCTGCATTTAGATTTACCCAAGTGCTCTTGGGAGAGGAACCTCATTCACGAGCTCATACACACACACAAAATACACATGCTGATAGGTTACACTGAGTGTTTAGATTTATCCCAATACTCCAGGGAGATCCAGACTCATTATGCTGTGGATATGTTGGCTGGTGAGATACTTAAGCTGAGGCCAGTGCTGTGAGGCCACCAGAGAATTTAGTCTTGGCTCCTTCATCGCCTCTTATTTATCCAGCTCAGGCAGGGAATGACTACATCTGATAGCAGTCTGGCCACCTAGTCATTTTGGAGCCACAAAATCACACACATCAACATATTTTATGCATAAACACATAAACAGAGCCACACAGGCAGACCAAAAATACACACACACCTGCCCACACACACGCAGAGTCATTTCAGTGATGAAAATGCAGACTCAGGAGAGTAGAGGGCCGCAGATGAGATGAGGTGGCACTGTCATTGCCTGTGGGTCTTGTGTCTTATGGCTGGACACGCGCAGACACTGAAAAGCGCACGCACACACTTGTACACACAGTTTTGGCCCCGATAAGCAACTAGATGGCACCTCTCGCTGAATTGATATCAATATTTGGCCAGAGAGATATTTACACTCCCCTTTAATCAGGGGGAACAGATGGCCCCAAGGTCTGTGAACTGTGTCCATCCCTTTAACCAGGCACCAAGCCCTAGCAGTTTTTTACCCTCAGTGAAAGAAGAGAAGGCAGCGGACAGGGTAAGGAATGATGAGCACAGGAAAGGAAATGAAAAAGGATACCGGCACCGTATTGTTTCAAGACAGACATCCTGATAGTCCTAACAAGCTAATTAAGGGAAGCAAATGCAAAATAACAATTAAACTCATTAAAGTTCATCATATCCAAATTTGCATGTGACATTTTTACAGAAGAAACCTACTTTTTTATAGCGTTAAAATAACAGTAGTGGCAGTAAAAATATTGGCAGAGTCCCTGTGGTAGTTTTATTTAGTTGAATCTTTCTGGTTATCATCAAACTGTGTCCACCACAACAGCTCCAGGAAGTGGGTAGTTTTTTTTTGTTTGTTTTTTTGTTTTTTTAAATCAACATAACGCAGTTTCACTTAGTGTAGAAATGTGTTAAAAGATTTGCAAATTTGTTGTTACACCACCTCTCAAGTTACATCACAGACAAAGGCTTTGCTGTGTGTGCGATCCTCCACATCCCCTTCTTTGGTTTTTTGATCTTCGCTCTTCGGTGTTCTCCTTGTATCATTATGTCGCTGTGTGATGTCGTCCCCTTAAAGTATGTCATGCCCTTAATGTCACGTCATTCTCCTTTTTGTCTCGTGCACTTGAGAAATTACATGAAGCCAAAAATGTGTTCGCACATTCAGGTTTTAATCTTTGATTGCCTTCACACATTTTCTGTCTTTCTGCACGTATGTGCTTATGTGTGCGTATACGTGTGAGTGTGTATGTGTACCATCTGCCCTAAGGAGTTATACACAAAGACAGATTTTCATGTTTCCATCCTTTTCTAAAGCATCCTCTTACACTTTGGGTTGACAGTTGCTTTGAGGATATCCCGCTTTACTCGCACTCACAAACCAGACCAGACAGATTTCCAGACCCCACACACAAACGTGTGCACACACACACACACACACACACACACACACACACACACACACACACAAATAGATACCAACACACACTAATCCTGGCCCGGGTGTTGAAATTGCAGTGATACATTTCTATAGAACTGCACTAGACGGCAAAATTGAATAAATGCAACTTGGAAGAAAACCTTTTCACCGTTCCGGGGATTAAATCTTCCTTCTAAGCTAAGATCAAATATGTGATTGTTCAGCCTGCCGCTGCTTCAAGGTGGAGCAAATACACACACATGCAAACACATTTTGATGATATAGATTAATCCATTTCATTTTTTTCACCTAGTATCCCATATTCTCAACTTTCATTCCAATATATATTTCAAAATCCACTCAACACTTCCATCACTGCTCCAAGAAAGCTTTAATTGCACCATCTTCAATTAAACATAAGCCAATATCTCTGAACAAAATCCTCTTTAGCTGTTTAATACAGGTAACTTAATGCCTGTACAGAGGAGGAGAAGATGGCAAAGATGGGGATTTTAAAAGGCTGAGAAAATCAGAGTTAGTTCTCATAAACCTATGGGTCTAACAACTGTCACTTTACCATTGTCCAAGAGATGTTTGATATTACACCTGTTTTGTCTTGTCTCTATGTTTGCCTCTGTCTTTTCTTGTTTTTCTGTGTTCATTTCATTGTCTTTCTTCTGCTTAAATGTTTTGTTTTTTTTCTGTTCCACAAGCACTTGGAAATCTTATATTTATAGCAGACTTTGTATAAACAGTGTATCATGTTCAAAAATGTTGTTATTCAGTTCATTGAAACTATAATCATTGTCAAGAAGATGACAGAGGAGCTATTGCACAGTTCCTTTTCTATATTTGATCGCCTCATTAAAAGTTAATGCACTAACTTACATGTGTACTGCACAGTCATGCTCAGTGCATCCCTGAGCCTCAGAGGAGCAGAACTTAAGGTTGAGAAGGACAGAAATCACTGCAGTCCACAGTGTAGGAAGCCTGATCCTGTAATCCTAATAGAAGCGTCTACTATTTCATAACAGCTCTGAACAAAATGACATCCCAGCATTAAACCCAGATCAGAGCAGGGTCATGAGGCCTGGTCAGCTCAGTTTACACTCTTGAATCAACAGTAAAATGCATCATTGTTTGACTCCTGAGTTGATGATTAAAGGTAGGGTTGGAAATCTATTTCTGGAGCATATTTTACTGAATTGCTTGAAATCGTCTTCACACCTTCTGTCCCTCCGTCCCTCCTCTGTGAGTACTGTTCGTCGCGCACTAATCACATGCGTGCTCAGAGTCTTCAACGAGTTACAACGTGGAAAAGACAACGCCAGTAATCCAATGTACCACACTGAAGTCCGGTAGGTGGCAATGTACCTCTAAGCTGGAAGCTGGATGGTTTATTATGATATTAGGTGTTTTCTTTCAAGTGAAGGAGCCACGAGAAAAAGCTGGTGGAAAGATGCGCAGTAAAGCCCTGCTACACGTGACAGTAGCACCAAAAGCCATGTCATTACATTGGTTTGCTCCGCGAAGGCGACCCCATGCAGGGCGATCCTGTGCTCTGGAGGGGTGACTTCACAGATTAGGCTGAAGAAAGGGGCTTGGACTTCTGACTTGTGTATTTTCAAAATGTGGCCTGCTCGAACTGTTTTTCCAGCATCTCCAAGCCTATGATACAATAATTAGCCCCTGTTCTCAAAGACTCACTCTAATACTTAAAGATGGTGACAGCTACCATTTCCAAGGTTGTCCTATTTGCAGGGTCCACATGCTTCTGCTTTACCATGCATCTCTGTTTGCAAAGTTGCAGTGAGGACATGGTGTCTGACCTACTGATTTGCTCCATTGCTTCTGCTCGTTTTCCCTCTACTGCACTCTATCTCTGCTACCCTGCCACTTCATTAATTGTGAACCTCAGTGGATGCATTGGTTAGTGCACACCATATTTTATGGAGCATTTATTGGCAGGGATCATCTTTAGGTGGCAAGCTGAGTGCATACTATATCTGTTTTTCTATTTTCCATCCCTGGTTGGACAAAGGTGAAAGGTAAACCTCTTAGCCTTCAGCACTCTTCTTTTTACAATTACAGTTCATTATTGTGGGGAAATATACCTCAGCAGTGTTAACAGTGTGTGTGCATTTAATTCTACATGATAAACTCTTTGTCAAATAGATATAACCTTTAGCACAAATATGCTCTGCATGGAGCAGAGTTAATTCAATTCTGTAATACATGTGCTAAATGGCATTTTGACAATGAATAAGACTGTAACATGATGTAATACATGTTCAGCCTACACCATGTTTCATATTTTGACTAATGAAGTCAGCACAGTACAAGGGAAAGTGTCCAGTAAAACATGACCCTCTAAGTTGTCTGTGCAGCAACCCATGGTTGCATTTTATTCTTAGGCCACTGGGACTGTTGTATTACAGGTTGTATTACTGTCACCATGACAACAAAGGTATGGCATACCTTCTGCTGGTGGTTGAGTTCCTATGGGAAAAATGTATATGGTTGTTTAGGTCGGAGGATTTGTTGGTACAAGCATGTGCAACAGAAACCATGTGTCATTGCAGAGTAAATACAGCATATGCACTGGCATGCAAACACACACACACACACAAACACACACACACAGTCACAACTAAACACCCATGATGCACAGTATGTAAGTGGGTGTAACAAGATAGCGAGTGGCAGGGAACTAAGTTCCCTACTGAGAAAAATAATGAACAGGTGTCCACAGCACAAGCCTCAATTAGAGCGTGCGTGTGTGCGTGCACGCTCATGCGCGCTCATGCTTAGATCTGTCTGTTCTTTTTTTTTTTTAACCTGTCTTTGCAGTGCATGCCTGTCGTATTGTTGCAGACAATGAGAAGAGGTGACCTAAAAGTCCCATTCATATTCTAAACATTTTTAGTATGCAGCGAAAACAAAGGCAAAGAGACTATAAAGGCTGTCAGAGTCCAAATTAACAACCAGCATGACAGAGCAGTCAGTTAGTGGAGGGAAGATTGACAGCATTTGATTGCATTATTATGCATCAGTCACACACTCGTCTCCATAGTGTCGTGGGCAGAAAGCATAGGGGTGCAGTTCCTCAATAGCATCGAAAAATACAAAAACTATACAGTCCAAATAACACAAATAACTTATAACAGAGTCACTTTCACACCTCTGTGTCTTTGCCTCCTCCACCTCTCATCACTACCTCTACTCTGTCGATCAGCTAAGTCCTGATGGCAATGTACCAGGAGTGAATTGGCAAAGTCCCCAAGTGCAGCGGGCTAAAATCTAACCAGCAACTGACACTTGACAAATTGTTGTTGGCACCGAGACCCAGAGACCAAAAGAGAACAAGCAGGATGTGTGTACATAAGCTTGTTTTTTTTCCTGTTGGTTTATTTGCTTGAGCACATAGGCTCAATGAAATCTTTGCTAATATTTGCAGCCTGCCTGTATATGCACAAGTGAAGTGTGTAGTGTATTTACAGTATGTGAGGCATGCCAAGGTTACAGGTGTCATTATCATTGGCTCAGCCTGTGTCTCTATCATAATGACATTTTAAGGTATATCTGGCTCCACACCACAGACAAGATCTGTCAGCAGGGAAAGGGACTTAGGTGTCTGGCTGTAAATTATAAATCAGGAGTGTCTGAGGACATAGGCGCAGGTTTTTGAGTCACAACCACTTCACATTTTGTAAGTTCCTCTTTAATTATTCATATTACCTGCAATCTTAGACGGTACACACACAGAGAGCATGGAGGCTGTTTTGAGGTAGGCTACTTAGTGCAAGGACAAAATTGGGGTGACGGTCATTTTTCAAAACTGGCCACACTTTAGAAACGACACTCACACATGCACACACTGAGGCTGCCCTGGTCTTCAAAGATGGATGTTGAAGTAACTTGACAGTGAAAGTAAATTGAAGCTGACTCAAAAAATGATTTTGGAAAAAAGTTTGTCCCAGGTCTTCATTTAATTACTTTCCTTTTCGATAGTCTTGATAACCCATAACAAAAATTAAATTACTTTTTACACTTGACTTTGCCATTTTGGATCTGGGGACTGGGGTCCAGTAGTGAAAATGCATGTTTAATAGAGAGTATATTCAGCACCAACTGAAGTAACCTCCTAGGTCTCACTAAACTTCTGTGATTTGCAGGTCTTGTTCCATTAGAGGAGAGTTAATTTATGTCTACCCAGGACTCTTTGCAGCCGTGTAAATGTCTGTTGGGAGAGATTACCCTTTTGCCTATGTAAAAAGTTGAGAAAGGCCTCTCTGAATATATATATATTCCAATAAGAAGACCATTATAATAGAAGTCACCATGTAAAGTATTTCACCTTCCTATTAAACCCAGAGGTTTTACGCTGTGAAGCACCGCCGGAACAGAGATTCCTACACATTTCACTGGTTTGCTTTTGTCAGTAAGTTTTATTACAATCATTTCAGTCAATGAGCTGTAAACCACAAAGCTGCAACATGGCACAAGGAAAAAGTCCCTGCGTAGACCACACCTCGTATGATAAGGGCAATGTCAAACTATCTGCATTATGCAAGTGTGTTGGAACAGATTTAGCACCAACTTCTGATTAAAGGCTTGAAAGTTCATGTCACTGCACTTTCTCACCAGGCGTACGGAGTATATCAGAAATCCAGTCCATGAATAGATAAAGACACCTGGGTGTTAAGGATGTGGATAGACAGTAGTTAGAGGAGGGTCAAAGGTTTAATCGGTAAAGCGCTTTAGAAATGATAAAACAAACCCCCTCTTGTCTTAATGCCACCCACCACAAAAGTCATCATAAAAAGTCCAAACGTTCAAGTCATTTTGTCAAGTTTCTCATATGTTGCTTGTTCCATTTTGGCACCATCTCAAACTGGTACTATCTACTAAGAAACATAATCACTTTCCACCAAACTTTAACTGAACCCATGCTTGTGGAGCTTAAGACTTTGAGTTGAATGTCTTCGCTCATTCTAAAATTATATGATGTAAGATTATTATAAATTTCTTTGCTTTGCTAAATTAAAGGAGAACCTCACCAGTTTCACACATTAAAGTCTGTTTACATGACTTTACATGGCTGTGCTGCATAGAAAAATGTTCTAAAATCTATTTCAGGTTAGCCTGATAATTTGCCTCAAATGATGTCCCTTGACTGACTATGTGTGGAATTCGAAGAAACTTACAAGACCTCTGTAACTTGGTCTTCATCCCTGCTTAACACTACAGGCTTGAGGCTACATTAGCAACTACTAGCTAACACCAAATCTCCAACTAAGGTGTTGCTGGTTGTGTTAAATAGTGGGTAACATCAGTGGGTGACATTAGGTCAGGTTTTAATGGGGAAGAAGAACAAGGTGTTGATTTTGGTTTTGCACACGAGTCAGAAAGTGTTACTTTCGACAGGACACAGTAATAAATTATTGGAGTAGTATATTAAGGTGCTTTAATTGTGAATGAAATATAAATAAAGCATGCTGTGAAATAACTTTCAGTTTGCACCCTAATGTTGCTGCCACGCTACCCACTGCTTAAAGGTAGTGTTGGAGATCTATTTCTGCAGCATTTTTTTACTGAATTGCTTTAAAAATCCTCTTCACACCCCGATTGCAACCAGTTAATTTAATGCTTTTTCACAAAAATGAAAAAAGTCAGTCACCTGTGGGATGTACAATCCTGGAAAAACACCATCCAATCATCTTGAACACCACGTTCAAGTCAATTAGATCGTGATTTGTCAATCAAACTGGCACCTCTGTACCTCCCTCCCTCCTCTGCGAGTACCGCTCTTTGTGCACTAATCGCATGCGTGCTCGGAGACTTCAACGAGTTACAATGCAGAAAAGACAACGGCAGTAATCCAATGTAGTCTGAGGAAAGGGGCTTGGACTTCTGACTTGTGTATTTTCAAAATGTGGCCTGCTCGAACCATTTTTCCAGGATCTCCAACCCTACCTTTGAAATAACAATCAGTGGCACCAGAGATGCCTTTACATAAATATTACTAAACCGATCTTGTCCTCTAAGCCACATTGATCTACTGTTCTCATTATCATTTAGCTCCAATAGAGGGATAAGAAAGACAGGGAGGGATAAGGGAAGAAAGAGGAAGGAAGGAAGGAAGGAAGGAAGGAAGGAAGGAAGGAAGGAAGGGAAGGAGGAAATGAAGGACATATGGGAAAAGGGAAGGAAAAGACAGAGGAAGGAATCAAGGAAGGA